>MU785927.1:22742-178198 GCA_026770625.1 Nicotiana glauca
CCCCTTTATGAGCCCTAGCAGCTTGTTTGGATGATTGTTATCCTTGTTTCATCAAATGTGTTGTTTTTGTGTTGTAATGTATACTACTGTGAATATAACGTGTGGATGCATTGTATCGTTTGCTCTGGTTTAATATCATTTATCGTTTGGTGTAGAATAATTGATAAGTTTATTAAAATGCCTTAGATATTATATTTATTAGCAATTATTCATAAAATATTTTAAGACAACTTTGAAAGGAATAATGCACGTGCAAAAGAGTAAGAAGAGAAAACAATTTCAAGGTCTCAAGTTCGAAACCCATTGAGTGCAAACAATTTCTGAGGGCCATCGGACTGGGTAAAACCTGAATTAACCGTGGTGCACTTGCGGGAAACTCCTTGCCGAGGGCCTGTGCACCCCCGGGATTAGTCGAGGCTCAAAGAGACTTGGACACCCGGTGCAAATCAAAACGAAAAAAAAAAAGAGTAAGAAGAGAAAAGGGAAAAAATTGTCAGACCAACCTTACGTTTGCAAATGAAACATAAAGAAAGATAAGAAAATATAGAGGGATACGAAATGATTTTTTCAGTCCATGCCGGGGCGGAGCCGGGGTTTGGTGGGGCTCTCCATAGAGGATTTGTGTATTGTATTGCATGCCATTTTACTTATGGTTTATGGTTACATAATTATTTATGTGATTTTTGCTGGAGTTACTAATGCCCTTTGTTTCTGTTTATCTTGTCCTTCTGTATGCCATGTTATTTATGGTCTATGTTTACATAATTATTTATGTGATTTTTGCTGGAGTTACTAATGCTCTGTTTTTGTTTCCTGAGGCGAGGGCCGATTGGAAACAGCCTCTCTGCCCTTTCGGGTAGGGGTAAGGCCTGCGTACGTATTACCCTCCCCAGACACCACTCTGTGGGACTATACTGGGTAGTTGTTGTTGTTGTTGTGTCAGTCCATGCTAGTAGGTATTTGGGTGCTCTCATTGGGTTAATCAGACTCCAAAAGCAGGGGTTTAGAGGTTTTTGGCTTCTAGTTGCTACTATTAAGACTGAAGTTAACAAAGAAACCAAATTTTAAAGAAGCATTTGGGTAAAAGAACTCTACTATATTCTTTGGAGCAATCCTTTAGGACCTTTCACATCATAATGTCAAACTAACGTTCAAACATGATGCTTCCAATCTCATCTTTAGCAGCATTAGAAAGTAAAATAATTGTCATATTTTGGGGAGTGAAATTTGTTCAAGCTACACAACCATGCTGTTCCAATAACTTTAATACTGTAGAATCTTGCTTATGAATAATGATCCTTACACTGCCCTTATCTATATTTTGCATTTATTGCTTTTCAAGTTTCCTGCGAAGGAACCAAAAAAGAATGAAAGAAATGTTCTGCTTCTAGTTTAATTTACTTTCAACAGCTGACAATGCGACTGCTAGAATAATTGATGGGAACTCTGAGGCCGAGCAAATTAGATCAAGCATAGCCGTCGAAGTTAGCAGAATGAAGGAGTCAATAGGAAAGGTTCCTGGTTTGGCTGTAGTATTGGTGGGGAAAAGGCAAGACTCTCTTGCCTATGTCCGTAAAAAAACAATGGCTTGCCATGAGGTTGGGTTCAGATTTTCCCTTGCTGAGCTCGCCGAGAGCTGTACAGAAGAGGAGGTCTGTGATGCATTATCAAATTATAACAAGGATGCATCAATTCATGGTATTCTTCTGCAGCTTCCTTTGCCACAGGTAACTCTTCAACTAAGTAGTATCAACTTATCCATTTTATTTGAAAGACACTGCATAAGAAAGCGTGGAACTATCAGTTTCCAAAAAATGTAGTTGATTCTTAAACTTGAGCATGTGTTCATTTATCGTCATTTTCTCCCCAACAGATACACAGTTGAATAACAATGGTGGAAATTCAGAATTTTAGATATGAAATCTAGGGGAGATAGCAGTTGCATCTCTGTAATTACTGTCTATTTATGGTTTTGTCATTATGCTGTGCCCCCCCCTTAGAAAAATAAAAATATATATTTGCTGGTGCTAACAAAAGTGATTGGAACAGCATTTTGATGAGGGAAAGATTCTGAATGTACTAAGCTTAGAAAAAGACGTGGATGGATTTCATCCACTAAACATTGGGAACTTAGCCATTCAGGGTAGAGAGCCATTGTTCATCCCGTGCACTCCGAAAGGCTGCATCGAGTTACTGCTCAGGTCTGACGTCGAAATAGTTGGCAAGAGAGCTGTAGTGATTGGAAGGAGCAACATCGTTGGACTACCTACATTTTTGTTGTTGCAGGTGATACATCTGTCACACATAGCTGTCAATTTGTTGCACTCTTATAAATCCAACTCTTTATAAATATCTATGCCACACTAAGGGGTCATTTATATGTCAATAGCACAATGTATTAGACATGATGAATGTTAGGCATTCATTGTGACATTGTTAAATTGGAGTACTATTAATACTGTGTATGTGGCATTGCAATAACTAGCATGAATTTTCTTGTTTAAGGCTAATTTAAGTTTGTTTCAACTTTTGACTAAAATTATATGTAGAAGATTGAGAGTTATCCCTTTGTCCTATTTTATGTGATGGCGTTTGATTTGGCATGGAATTTAAGAGGAAAGACTTTTGAAACTTGTGGTCTAAAACAAGCCATAGATATTTTATTTCCTGATCATATCTTCTTTTCCTTGTGGGAACTATAATTTCATTATTTTACAGTTTTAATTTAATCAGTTTCTATAAGAAGCACTAGATTGATTGTGACAAAATATTGTTAAATGACAATGAAGAAACAAATTACTATACTTGTATAGCAAACACGGGGGTTGATTTATTAACTGCATATCTGGTCTTTGGTAACGAGACATTATACTGCGTGTCCGATCTTTGATAAAAATGAACCAATTGGTTGATTGTATTGATAATTCTAAGATTATAATTTTGCCCATATCAATAATCTCTCTGTATTACAGTCTATGCATTTTCTTCTCACCATATCAAACGATGTGAACATTGTTTTCAGAGGCACCATGCGACAGTAAGTATTGTGCATGCATATTCAGAGAACCCAGAAATGATTACTCGTGAAGCTGATATACTTGTTGCAGCGGCTGGAGTGCCTAATTTGGTCCGCGGCAGCTGGTTAAAGCCTGGATCAGTTGTTCTTGACGTTGGAATAAACCCAATTGAGGTAATTTCTAAAGACCCTTCTTAGTATTGCATTATCTTGTCCATGCAAATGCATGGCAGTTGAAGTAAGATTGGTCGGTGTTCTCGCCCAACTATGCCTCCTAAGAGGTCTAGCGTTCTCTGCAAATATAATCCAGTTTACAAGTCTGTAGTCAAATCTCACAGGGAATTAACCTACTAATCACAACCACTAGTTTCGCAAGAATTCAAGTAACGAGACCTCCCCACTAATCTATCTAACATCTGATCCATGAATAGCAGCGGAAAATGGTCTTTTCAAGTTGCCTTGTTCAATCTTCTGTAATCCATACAGATTCGCCATCTCGTGACTGTTCTTGTTGAGATCAACTTGTTGTTCTCGTTTTGCTCTATAGTCACTCCACCCTTCTTTGGCACACACTGAACCAGACTAATCCAGTTGCTGTCAGAGATTGGGAAAAATGATTCTAGCATCTCACAACTTGATCATTTCTTTCTTCACCACTTCTTTCATGTTGGGGTTCAGTCTTCTTTGATGTTCTCTAGAAGGTTTGTGCCCATCTTCCAGTAGAATCTTATATATACAAAATGTTGGGCTGATGTCCTTTATGTCTGCAGTGGTCCACCCAATTGCAGTGTTGCACTCTTTCAGTACCTGCAAAAGTTGTTCTACCTGCACATCTAATAAACTAGCTGAGATAATAACATGTAATATCGAGTTAGGCACTAAGAAAGCATACCTGAGGTGAGACGGTAACGATTTTAGCTCCAACTGTGGTGGCTCTTCAATTGATTGCTTAGCTGGAGGGGTCTTTCTTTCTTCTAAGTGTGAAGGCTTGAATTTGAGTTCTCTTTTCCAGTACCCTTGGCCTTCAAGAGCCAAAACCCACTCCGCCAAGTCCTTACAATCTACCTCTTCTAGGTTCATGAGGTAGGCTGTTAGAGGATCTTTTGCATTAAGCGTCTGATCTTCCTCCTCCATGATCACATCCACTGCTTCAATCAGAGAGCAATTGGCAAACTCACTGGGTCGCCGCATAGACTTTTGCACATTGAATGTTATTTCTACATTATTCAGTCTCATCTTTTCCCCGGTTAGGAAGTGCGAGCGGTTGGCTTTAGCAGGTACAAGAAGAGGTAGAGGGCAGCCTAAGAAGAATTGGGGCGAGGTGATCAGGCAAGACATGGCGTGACTCCAGATTTTCGAGGACATGGCTCTTGATAGGAAAGCGTGGAGGTCGAGCATTAGGGTTGTAGGCTAGGGGGTAGTTCATAGTTTTTCCCTCTTTGTACTAGGTAGGCTGATAGAGTTTTGCCTATGTCTGGTAGCGGTCTATGTTGTGTTCGCACTATTTTGTTATTTTGCATATGATTATATTATTGCACTCCCTTTCACTTATTTGGTGTATTTTAAGATATTATTATTACTTCTCTTGCTTCTTTTGTTGTTACAGATCTCTTCTTTTGTTCCTTTTTTGAAATTATTATCTCTTCTGTTGAGCCGAGAGTCTCTCGGAAACAGCCTCTCTATCCTTCCGGGGTAGGGGTAAGGTCTGCGTACATCCTACCCTCCCCAGACCCCACTAGTGAGATTTTACTGGGTATGTTGTTGTTGTCATCAGTCTCACCTTTAGTTTCCCAGTTTCTCAATCAATCAGAGCTCTCCTTATGGCCAAGAAAGGCCTTCCCAAAATTATGAGAATCTCCTCGTCAACCAAACAGTCCAGAATGACAAAGTTTGCCAGAACACAAACTTACCAACTCGCACAAGTATATCATCAAGTATACCCGAAGGCCTCTTCAACGTTCGGTCGGCTAGCTGTAGTAACATGGAGCCTAACCTTTTATAGATTGACAAGGGCATCAAGTTTATCCTCGCCCCCTAATCACACAATGCTTTAATAAAAGCATAACTGCCTATGGTGCTTGGAATTGTGAAACTCCCTGGGTCGGATAGCTTCTCAGCTATGTGTCTTGTCACGACAACCTACAGGTCTGAGTTAGTGTAACAATTACCAAGTCTTGAAAGTCGAACTTGCAAGACATCAAGTCCTTTATCATTTTTGCATAACCGGGCATCTCCCTCAAGACATCAATTTGGGATGTTCACCTGAATTTGCTTCAACATCTTCATGAATTTCTTATATTGCTCCTCCTTCTGATATTTGGCCAACCTATACGGGAAGGGTGTTGGAGGTCGCTTCTTTCCTATGACTTGAGTTAGATCCTGCTCATGCACTTTTTTCTAATGCCTTCTCTTGCACTTTCTCATTCTCCTTTGTAACCTTTTCCCCTTGTTTAGCTCCTCTTGGGCTGGCTGTACTCTTTTAGCTCAGTCGACTCATCTACCTCAATTGGTACTGACACAAGTATTTCAGTTGGTCGGCTCTTGCTAGCAATTTCTTACTCTAAATCAAGATCTCTACCATTTCTCAGACTCACCACCATCAGCTGCTTCAGGCCCTGCTCTTTCGAGTTAACACGTGTGTCTGCAGGTAACGTCCCTTGCGGACGATTATTAAGGACCATTGATATTTTCCCTAGTTGAATCTCAATGCCTTTGATAGCTGAGTCGTGTGATACTACCTTTACGTGCATCTAGTGTGCCTTTTCTTGCATCTGGTGGACCTTTTCTTCCACTTTCTTACTGGATCCAATGAGTTGTTGCAGCATTCGTTTAATTTCGAATAACCTATCATCTTGTCTCACTATCTATTGCTGATGAGTTTGTTGATAGCTATAGCTGTTTATTCTGCTGACTGTACCTTTGTTGCCTTTGATAAGGCATAGCCTGACCCTATGGTCGTACAACTCCAGGATTATTATTATTATTATTATACTGCTGCTGTGCTGGCCTATATTATTGATTTTGTTGTCCCCATTTCTGATCACTTTGTCTCTGCCTTCATAGTTGTCTACATAGTTCATATTCTCTTGATAGTTCTGATTGTCACTCTCACCACTCCACGAGCACACATATGGCTGATTAATGCATGGTGTGCATAATCCTCCATTTGTTGTGTCAACTATGTACATCTGCTTTTGGCTCGACTCATCAATCTTTTTGGTGAGGATACTCAATTCCGTTATCATATTAGCCATATTCTCAGTCATGGAGTTGTTTGGGTCTAGAGCTACTAAGTGAATTACATGAATGATTGTAAAGTCTCTTGTCATCCATCCTGAGTTTTGAGCCATTTATCAAGTAAGACCTTACATTCTCGGAATGATTTGCTAAAAAATGCTCCATCTGCTGAAACATCAATATTGGCCTTCAAATTGTTTGCCAATCCCATGTAGAACTTTTGCCCCAACATCTAATCAAGAATGTCATGGTGTGGACACTTGACCAACATCCCCTTAAACCCCTCCCACGTTTCTTGCAGTGTTTCAGATGATTTCTGCATGAAGCTTAATATCTCATCCACTTGCTTGGCAATCTTATTGGGTGGATAGAATTTGTTCAAAAACTGCTTGACTAATTCCTCCCAAGTAGTGATATATGGAGTTTATGGGACGCGAATTGAGCCAAGTCCGAGCCTATCCCGTCACTGAGAATGGAAACAAGAACAGTCTTATTGCTTCTGGTGTCACATTCTGTTGCCTTTACTTGATGCAAATCGACATGAAATTTTTCAGATGTTGTTGTGGATCTTCAAAATAAGACCCCGAGAACAGTTCCTTGTTCTGCAACAAATGTAGCATGTTGTTTGTGATTTGAAATGATTCCGCTTATATCTGAGGGATTGCAATTGCGGTTGCCAGGTTTTCAGCGGTGGTTGTGCGCAATCATACAAGGTTGCTTTTGGCACAAGAAGCGCCACACCCTGATTGTATGGGTCATTCACATTGCTTATGTTGTTTTGTTTCTTATGACGTCACCCATGTCTAGTTCGATTCGTTCTGCTGTCGTTTGTCTTTCTTGCTTGCTCGATTTAGTGCCTTGAAAGCTTTCTCAGGGTCCGGTAATGCTTCGTACAATTTACCAGTTCTTGAGGAGTTTCTAGGCATGCACCTGTAACACACAAGACTACAAATGTCAAAGTTTCAACTTTCAATATAATGAATTTCAAGTCGGGAAAACTGACTAAACTAAGAATTTTAACAATTCTTTTAGTCGTAATTAATAACACCATTAAGCCCCCGACAACGGCGCCAAAATTTGATCACGCACAACTATGCCTCTTAAGAGGTCTAGAGGTCGTTACAAATATTATCCAGTTTACAAGTGCGGAGTCGAATCCCACAGGGAATTAACCTACTAATCACAACCACTAGTTTTGCAAGAATTCAAATAATCAACTTTCAGAAATAATAAAAAATGGTTTAAGTGTTTATTAACGAAGGGCAAAATAATTTAAATGCAATAATTCATAACGAACAAAACAAATGTTGTAGACAAGATTTGGAAAAGTTTAGGATTATGATTTCCCCCTATTGACGGAATCTCTTCCGTTACATTTCCTATAAATTCGCCTAGATACTCTCTACCGATTGGAGTACTTTGGGTGCCGTAGCTCTCTCTCGAGCAACTACTATAATTTACTAGACGTATTCTCTCGAACTACGGTAGCTGGCTATTCACCGCTCACTACGATTGCACCAAGGTTTCGTTATCTCTAATCCCGCCTTTAAATCCTCTATATTGATTTTCAAATACGTTAGGAGTGATGTTGTTCAACAACTACCTAAATGTGTACTCTCTCTCGAGCAGTACACACTAAATAGGCATAGTTAATTGAGAGCTCTTCAATCAACAACAACAAAAATATAGTTGAGCAAGTAGAGAAAGATTTTGCCCTCCAATTTATATTAAGCGTAATGGAAAATCATCATTCAATAGGTTCCATCAAACCCTAGATGAGAGAATTTAGCCACTCATAAATGTATAAACAATCATCATGATGTTCAAAGACATTAAACTACAAAGTAAAGAGATAAACAGAGGGAAAAAGATTCTTGCTCCACAGTGCTCTGTAGCCTTTTTCTTCTCCAAAATAATGCCAATTTTTTCTCAACTCGTTTATGGAGTATTTATATGTTAGGGCCGAAGTCCTTGAGTCCAAATGCCGGTTGGAATCTTTTAATCCGCGACTTTTGATCACCGGGCTATAGACCTCCAGGCATATAGCGGGGTCAGCCTGGCTACGCCTACCCTGCAGCATGGTAAAGCTGGCTATGCTTGGCTTATGACACGGTAAAGCGGGCCAAGCATGGGTACTTGGTGTTTTTGTGCTCTTTTCTTGCATTTTTGTCCTCTTTTCGTGCAGTTTTCATTTGGCTCTTTTTTGTGGTGCTCCTACATAAAACAACATAATTGAGCTCAAATGTCGCTCAATTAATCATTAAACCAATAAAATATAGGGCGGGTAATGTACTAAAAATATAACATTTTGGCCAAACATCAGTCGGATTAGTCATAACTTTTCTATCGAAAATAGAAAATTGACTTAACTAATTGATGTACATTTGAAACAATAAGGTCATTTGTATGTTTAACTGGTGCAGGACCCTGAGAGTGAAAATGGTTATCGTTTGATTGGAGATGTTTGCTTCGAAGAAGCAGTCAAGATAGCTTCTGCAATTACCCCTGTGCCCGGAGGAGTAGGTCCTATGACAGTTGCAATGCTTCTTCAGAATACCCTTGAAGCTGCCAAGCGTGCTCTTCATTTTACTTGATTTAAGGTGGACGAATTCCTAAAAATCCTCACTTATTCCTCTCCATTAGAAATGTGGAGACGAAATGAATGATAACTAGCCTGAGTTTTACTCAACCGAGATATTCCTCTCCATTGTTGGACCTGTCTGGTGGACGAGTTGCTGCCATTAATCAATCGTGACATATATTTGGAAGTTCTCAGTTCCCACATCAAGGAAGCAGCAGTACCGAATGAAAGTAGCAGCTTCAGTATTTGGGATGACGCGCCGAGATAATGACACTGGAGGCCTAGCGAATAGCGCTAACAAATTGACGTTTGGTTTCCATAATGCAGAAAATTCTCTTGTATAACTAACTGTATTTGTGTCAGCTGATTTGCTTCGTCAAGGTTCCTTTTTCTGCCCTTAAGCTTGACCTTTTAAAAGTACACAAGC
The DNA here is from genome assembly GCA_026770625.1 of Nicotiana glauca. Lineage (NCBI taxonomy): Eukaryota > Viridiplantae > Streptophyta > Magnoliopsida > Solanales > Solanaceae > Nicotiana > Nicotiana glauca. Next base: position 32,004 of record MU785927.1, read on the forward strand.
ATATAATTTTAGTAAAGAATTTTTGGAAAATGTAATAGGAAATTTAGAAATGATGCAACATGCATACTGTGAGGTGGATTTGATGGGAAACAAAGGCTTTCTGCAATGTTCCCTTATTTGCTAGAAATTGATACTTTTTCCTTCAAACTTTTTAAAGGTTGCGCTATTTGTTACTTAAATAAATGTTGTACTCTTTATCATTCATTAGTACCTAGATAACTAATTTTCAGTGAAATCAACAATGAACAGCAAATAATATAGGTGATAAACTAGTAACGAAGGTGTATAAATGAATTTATCACATGTATGAATAAATTATTTGCGCCGCTTGGAAAATGTACTATCTTTTTTTTTTTTTTTTGGATTTCAGCTACACAAATCACAATTCATTTTGTTAAACTTTGTTTAAATGATACTTGCAAACATGTCATTTTGGATGCCCCTATTTTGAATTTATCTCAAACGAAACTTAAACACATGTCATTCTTTGGCGAAGCCTCTCTAAGGGTGTTCAAATTTGAAAGAAGTAAAAAAAAAAACTTTCGACAAAGGGTGTTCAATATAGGTTTTATATATCTAAAATTAATATTTTACTTATATAAACAGTGTAGTTTTTCGTAAATTTTCGACAAAGGGTGGTTTTGCCCATAATGTCATTAGACTATTAAAATTTTGATATTTCAACATATGGAATCTCATCTTATGTTCAAGGATATCTCAGTCCAAACAATAAGGTGGTTTTAAGGAGCAACATCACAAAATGAAGTTGCTTTTTAATACTTGGTCTTTTTTCGAAATCATGTTATTTTGTTTTGCAAAATGTTGAAATCTCGTTTGAAATTAATGATGTGTTAGAGAAGATATACCTCTATGCCGCCCCNCTTTCACAAAACAACTTTAAAACAACATTTAAACTCTCATAATTATTTTGTTTCCCTAAGAATCTTCGAAAGAACTTTTCCAAAGTTTTGTCCAATTGGCTTGTAAAATTAGGATGGAAGGAGTGAAAATGGTAAGAAGTAAGAACTTAAAAACAAGAAAACCTAATATCAGAAATGGAAAAGGGTTAAATATATTCATGTACTATCAAAAATAGTTTAAATATATTCTTCGTCGTACTATTTTGTCATTTCAAACCCTACCATTATTCTATAGAACATATATATCCTTATTTTAGACGGAATGCCACGTGGTTGCACCCCATTAAATCAACCAACTCCATTTTCTTAACCCGATTCATTTCAAGAAAACCACTACTCGACCCAAAATTAAAAGTCCAGTCATGTAGTTCAAGTAACACATTGCAAAAGGCCAAAACTGGTGTAGAACTTACACTAGTTTACTTTTAAATATATCTTTTTCAACCATCTAAATCTATGGGTTTGAGATTTATGGCAGTATTCATAAGAACTTTTTTGCCTTTAACCTAGAGCATCAGAATCTGCTAAGCAATGACTAGCTGGAGCCCTGTAAATACAGAACGAGACAGCAATGTAGGGTCAGAAGTCGTTAGAGGTTCGCCGAAGCCGTAAAAAGTGGATGGTCTGAGTTTTAACTATCTCTTTCGTCTCTGAATGTGATAAATAAAATAAAAATATGAAAAAATAAAACAATGACTCGCCGGAAAAATATATTCATGGTTAGATCCAGTAAAATCTCGACCCAAAACTTTTAGATCTGTGACTTCTTGTGTATATTTCTCCATATTTGTGTATAAATATGTGTATAGGTGTAGAGAAAGGGAAAGAGAAAGTGCGAGGTGACAAATATAAAGATTCTCCATCGTTTCTGGCGAGTTTGTCGGTGGAAATTCCGGCCATGGTTATAACAGTGAGAAGGAAAAGAGGAGAGAGCGAGATTAGAGAACCAATGTGGGGTGGCCTTTGGGTCGGGCAATGGTTTTTTTGAAGTGAATCGGGTTAAAAGAAATGAGATGAGTTTAATTTGTGCCCAGATGTAAAAAGGGCACGGATGGGTGTCATGTGTCTCCTCCGGTCAATTAATGATATTTGTTAGGATAGTAAGACGTTAGGGAGTTTTATCGTCCTATAGTATAAAGGGGAACAACTTTAAACAATTTATCATAGTAGATGGATAGATCAGACCCTTCTCCGTATTAGAAAACATAGATACTAAGAGCCCGTCTGGAGTTTCACCTTTTTTAAAAATCGGTGTTTGGCCATAAAATTTTCAATTTTCATTTGAAGATGAATTTTGAAATTTTTGGAAAATTTGAAAAACTTCAAAAAACTGTTTTTCAAAATTTTCACCTAGATAACTCACAAAACTTCAAAAAAACAACCCAAAATTATATTCATGTCCAAACACACTCTAATTTTCAAATAGCATTTTTGCTTGAGAATTCTTTTCACTTTTTTATTTGTTGGAATTTTACAATTCTTATGTCTGGACACCCACTAAATCTGCAACCAGAAAACATTTAGAGCCTGTTTGGAAAGTCATCTTGGAAATGGATTTGGATGTAATTGAGTGTAATTACACAGTTTGACATGTTTGTTTGGCAGAGTAATTACTTGGTCAGCATGAAATTAGGTGTAATTGGAGGGGTGTAATTACACTCTCCAATTCTCAAGGGGGAGGTGAGAATTGGTAGTAATTACAAGGTTGCTTTTTAGTTTCTTTCCGTTTTATTTTTATTTTTATTATTTTCTTTATAACTTTTTATTTCTATTATTTTAATTTTTAAATTCTTTTGAAATTTTAAATAATATTTTCTTTGTACATTATTTATTTTTTAGTTCTCTATCTTTACTTCTTGTGATTCCTGTAAAACTACACATCCTAATATTAGAAATAATGATTCATTAACAAACTCGGCATATTATGGGCGATGTAATTGAAGTGAAATTTCATTGTTGAATGTGGTTATAAACTTCATGTTTCTTAATCTTAAGTTGCAGTGGAACTTACTATTATTATGTTGGAATTTGACATATGTTAAACTATTTTATTATTTTTGAATTTTAAAATTATGTTATATTCATGATTGAAATTTATTTGTTTTAGCAGTATTGGCTCACGTTGCATGTTGTTCATTTTTTAATTACAACTGATAGATTAGTTTTGTCTAACATTTGAATAATGTTATGATATTATATTTATAAATATTAATTTATTAATCAAGCATGAATTGCATGATGTTCTTAGGAAACTTATATTTTTAGTTTTTGCAAGTATCTAAATTAAATATTATTAATTTAAAAATATATATAAACTATTTTTACAATATTAGTTATAAATATATGCTTACTAATTAATATATATTCACTAAAAAATATACATCTTAAATATCAAATATAATAGCATTATACTTATAAAAATTTATAGCCATTTATTTATTATACTAGTATCTACGAACGTGCGTTGCACGTTAATAATGACACTTAATAGTTTAAACATTTATTTATACGAAGGAACAATAAAATTTAATTAATGAGAGAAATTTTATGTATAATAATACAAAAATCATCTAAATGCCGAAAAATATTACTACATTTGCTAATAAATAGATTTAAAATAAAAGGACATCGTCAAAACTTACACAAATGATCAATTTGTCATGTTGGTTAGATAATTATGTATTATTTCCTCTAGTACGCTTTAAGTAATTTTTTGATTGCTTTCACATTCACACATATTAAGGAATCCACTTTTTAGCATTAATTAATAATATAATTAACCATGTTAACCTTAAAGTGGACCGTAGAGAGCATAGTTTAAAAGTATTTAATGTGATGTTATCTTACCGAACACTTCTTTGTTGACGGTATTTTTTTGTGTGTATGTTTCCTCCTAATGATTTGGTTGCTCTGCCTTAACCAGAACTCTTGTTGTTGAATTTGATGTCCCTTTTGTAAGTGCAACATACATATTGTTATAATCTAGTTTCTATATACGTGTATTTAGCAAATTTTTGAATGAAAGAATAATAAATTACATTTATTAAAAAAAATTGTATAAAGCAAAAATATTTGTTTCAATGCAATTGATGTGAAAAATGCAGTTGTTATTATATATTAAGATAATACTTGAATTCAAAACTATATAATTTGAGAGATAGTTACCAAGTGAATGAGAGAGATAGATATTACCAAGTGAATGAGAGAGATAGATATAATTTGAGAAAGATAGATATATAATTAAATTAGACAATGAACATGTATGGTGAAAATCATTTGATGCTAAGTATTTAAATATTTTTCTTGGTAATAGTTATTGATATCATCTTGTGTGAAATCAAAATAAATAAATGCTATGCTCTCACCCGAAAACTTGGCCATCAAAATCTAGTTCAAAGCATGTTTATTTCTCTTAAGCTAAGATAATTATTTTTCATGTATTTTTCATAATTTATATTTTTATTTAATGATAAAAATATTTTTATTATTAAGCAATCTTCAATAACACTATCACCATTGGGCTTGACATTCAATTGGTTTGGGAGAAAGACCAATTATCTTTAATTGTATGCTCTTCATTGTTCTGACAAGAAAAGAAATATCACTTGATATCAGATTCATTCACGCTCTTATTTTTTTGTTAGCCTAATCTTTTCAATTTGATGCCGTAAACATGAAGTTATCATGTTGCATTTACAATTTATGTATTTATTAATTTGGAACTACTGATAGTATTTGACATAAATTACCTTCAAAAGTTATCTTTTTGCCCAATAATTTCTCAACGTCCGTTATATCTTAAAGCTCATGCCACCGATGTCGATAGTATGACGCTTCTCCATATAAGTAGTTTATCCCAGATTGATTTTTTTTTTCTATCGATATAATATATCTTCACTATACTTTGATATTTTTATGATAGTTGTGTCGATTATTTAAAGAGGTATGTCAAATTTTGAGTGAACCATATGACCTCTTGATAAATTCGTTATTGCTATATATACCACTTGTTATTATGGGTAACATTATCATGTCTCTCGGTGTTTCAATTTATGTGCAATATAAGAATAATTTTTCGATTCATCCTATCTATCTACAAAGAACACTCCAACAATATTTGTAATATTGAAAGAGAAAAAGTAAAAAGAATTAGTCTAAGACGATTGAGGTTTAGCTCTAATTTCTTTTTCCCAATTCTAACATAATATTGTCACATGTGGAATTGCCACGTGGCTTAGGAGAAAATTCGATATTTTTAGTTTTAGGACTTTAATGTTACTACTATATTCAAATAGTAACAATTTTGGTTGTATTTAAAGTTCTAAAATTAAGCAAAATCTTAAATATTACTCCCTCCGTATTATATTAGTAGTCATGGTTACTAAAAATAATTATCTCAAATTATTTATCATTTTAGAAGTTCAAGACGAAATTAATTTTTTTTTACCCTTATTAATAATTATTCTTGAAGATTGGAATAACACACTAATAGAATAAATATTCAATGAAAAGAGATTAATCTTATAACATAAATAAGGGTAAAATAGTCCAATCCCTTTGCTAATTAATAGTATTTCTTAAGAGCTGTGTAAAAGTGAAACATGACACATGCTATGAGACGAAGGAAGTAATACATTTTTATTCAATATGAAATAGTAGTTTTAAAACAATAACCCTTACCTTGGAAGTAGTTGTGATGCCTAAGTTTCCAAGAAATCCCCAAAGCCATAAACTTCTTTTTGAATATCAGTTATTACTTGTAATTATTATTTGTACTCTTTCACTTTTTATTAATGCAACAAATTTTGACATATTTTCTCATTTTCCTCTATTATTCGGTATAGAACTTTCAGTTTTCAAGTATTATTACCAAGATTAACGGAATAATTTAACTTTGTATAACTTGCATAAATATTGTGAAAATTATTACTTCTTTGGTTGAAAATATTTATTTAACTGATTGTATAAATCGATAACTTAAAGTTGTTTGGTTGTATAGAACTAATATATAATTTAAAGATGTTTACTTTATTTTTATTTTGGATCGAGGCATAGTTATTTATGTTATTGTATTAAAAATACTTTATCAATCTATTTGATTGTGAACAATAAAAAAAATAATTTCAAATTAAGATTAAGAATTTTTTTCCTTCCGAAGAAGTCGATTTTCTGGGCAGTCTTTAACTTCAAAAGATACTTCCTATTAGAAGGAAATATGTCTTATTTTTTTCTTAATTTATAACATATGTTAGAATAACTATCGATTCATCTAAATTTTAAATTATTAATGGTGATTATAATTTTATCTAGCATATATTGTAGCAAAATATGATTAATTTTTCCAATACGGAATTATCTTTGAAGAAAAAATAGAGCTGTTGAATGGTATTTTATCGTTTGTTGACTCAAGAATTTGTTAATCGCAATTAGGGTAGTTTTAGTGTAGTTTTATATTATAGTTTTATTCAACGTAGAATGTAACTGACCAAAACCAAAAGGAATATTAATTAAATGATGAAAAAGTTATAAACATAAGTTTAACTTATTTCAAAATCCTAAATATTAGAAAAATAGTAAAATGACTATTTTGTTTAATATAAAATTTATTTTTAAGGTTATTTTGTAAACCGATATTGTATTCGTGCTTTTATAATAATATAGATAGATATATATTAATTTTTAAGTTTTGATAATTACTTAATTTAAAATTTAATTTAACTGTATAATTATACTTGTGCAACCAAATAGTAAACTTGTAATTATATTGTAATTATATTATGATAAACAAACAGAACGTCGTAATTATAATTAATACCCCAATAATTATACCAATTCTATTTGGAGGTTGATTTTCCTAACAGACTTTTAGATACTAAACTATTAATTACACCTAAAAGAAAATGACCAAAAGAGTAGCGCAGCAATGGAAGTTTCTATTGTTACTACTTTTCCTCCTCCAGCTTCTTGTCAGCAAAACAGCAACCAAAAGAGTAGCGCAGCAATGGAAGTTGGTGAAGAACACGAAGAGAAAATGCAAAACCCTAACAATGGAGCAAAAGTAGCTGAAATAAACCTCAACCGCACATCAAATTCAAAGCCAAAAGTTGTAGTAATAATGGGAGCAACAGGGTCTGGAAAATCAAAACTTGCTATTGACTTGGCTTCATACTTCCCTATTGAAATCATCAACGCTGATTCTATGCAGGTATAGCTATTTTTTATACTCTTGAAAGCCCAATAATTTGTGTATATACTTTTATCTTTGCTATTTTTTATCAGTCTTTCATCTCTGCGATTTTTTGGGATAGGTTTACAGTGGATTAGATATTCTGACCAACAAGGTGACTTCCCAAGAGCAAAAAGGTGCTTTCTTTTTTGTTTAGTATAAATGATCTGTTAATGTTACGGTTTTTTGCAAGGTAGGAGACTTGAGTCCCACATCGGTACTACAAATGTGGGGTTTATATAGCCTTGGGCTCTCCCACCTTGATAACTAGCTTTTTGGGGTGTGGTTCTCCTTGGTTGTATCATTTAATTTGATGTGCCAATGTTTGAATGTACATGAACTCTAAGAAAGAAAAAGATACAATTGACACATAAGTGATGGGTCCATCCCAAGGCCCATGTCAAAGGAAGACAATCTTTCCTTTGGCTTGAATTGTCAAGCCAACCAAATCAATAGTGAGCAAGATTTGGCAATCAATCATTGCTCTCACTTCACAATATGAGATTTGACTTTTGTTTACATTGTGATGTCATTGATGACATCAAAAGGAGCCTTTCTAACACTATAAATAGAGCGTTCCTGGCTCATTGTAAGATACACCAAACATAAAAAGTATGAGAGCAAGTCACAGAGTAAGAAAAAAAAATGCTATGAGAGGAAAAATAGAGAATTTGAGTGGTATTGTAGTGATGTGGTAAAATCAAAAGAAGAATTATTTCTTTTGAGCGCATAGTGGTCTTGGAGTATTTTACTCGGTACCACAAATTGTAAAATGCTTGCTATAACGAAATCAATTGCTCCTCGGGGGCCGTGGTTTGTCCCTTATTCAGAAGGGGTTTTCACGTAAAATTTCGGTGTCCTTATTTCTCTTTTTATTGCCGCCGGTTACTGTATTTTAGTTATCCGTATTTATTACAGTCGTATACTATGAATATTATTTCTGTGGGGGTTATTTTCCAAATAATTGGTATCTAAGCAAAAGTTCTGCTCATTCACAGAATTTATTTACGGTCGATTTTACTCCGTGGCAAAAAAATTATCAAGAGTAAAATATGAAGTAACAAGATTCAATGGTAATCCATATGGCAAAGAAGGACAAAAGACCTATATCCAACAAGGGTTAGACATTGCATTAGATGGCAATGAAACAAAGCCCGAAACCATGAAAATTGAGGATTGGGCCGCCATCGATAAGAAGGCAGCTAGTGCAATAAGATGAAGTTCTCAATAATGTCGGTGGCAAAAATAGTGCATGTGGTATTTGGAAAAGACTAGAGAGTTTAGACACGTCCAAATCTTTAAGCTAGCGTTTGGACATAGATTTAGTTGAAACTTGAAAAAATAATTTTTGAAGTAGTTTTGAAAAATAATTTTTGAAAGTTGAAATTATGTTTGGACATGCATTTTGTTTGAAAAAAATTTGAAGTTTTGTAATTGTGAGAACAAGTTTCACCCAAAATCTACCCTAAACTAGATTTTGGAAACTTGAAAAATAATTTCAGAAATTTTTCAAAAATAGATCATTAATCTATGAACAAACAACGTTTTCAAAAAAGATTTGAAAAAACATTGCCAAAATGTATGGCCAAACAGGGCCTAAGAAACAAGTTATTTTTGAGAAAGCAACTTTATGCCATTCATATGAGTGAATGTACAAATTTCTTGCCCTATTTAAATAATGGAATAATGGATTAGTCACGCAGCTAGCAAACCTCGGAGAAAAAATCACTGAAGTAGATAAGGGTATCTTGCTTCTAAACTCGTTGCCATCTTTCCATGATAACTTGGCAACAACCATGTTACATGGTAGAGGTATCATCGAGTTAAAAGAGGTCACATCAGCCATCCTACTCAATGATAAGATGGAAGAAGCTTGAAAACCAGAGACATGCTCTTATCATGAAAAACAAAGAAAAAATGTCTTTATAGAGCTTTGGCTAGCCGTGATAAATCCAAAGGTCGTGAAAACTGAAAAGTCTAGGAACCGATCAAAAGGTAGAAATTGCTACAGTTGCTGTCAACCCGGTCACTTCAAAAGAGATTGCCCAAATAAAGGTAAGGAGCAGTGACCAGAAGAATGATGACAACATAATTGCTGCAGTGCACAACTATGATTCGGTGGTTCTCTTCATTCACGAGGAGGAGGAATGCATGCACTTAGCAAGCCAAGAGTCAGAATGAGTGGTTGACACGACAACATCCTACCATGCCACACGGGTAAGAGAATTCTTCTGTAGGTACAAAGTAGGAGATTTTGGGATCGTCAAGATAGGAAATACCGGTCACTCAAAGAGGGGATTTGTGACATTTGTATCAAGACAAATGTTGGATATGCATTAGTTCTAAAAGATGTGCGGCACGTACCAGATCTGGAATTTGATTTCAGGGATCGCTCTAGATCGAGACGGGTACGCGAATTACTTCGCCAATACGAAGTGGAGGCTTACCAAAGGATAATATTGCTCCATACCCGTTGTACAAGATAATCGCTGAGATAAAAGGTGGATTACATACGATTTTAGATGACACTCTGCTGATCTATGGCACTGGAGATTAGGCCATATGAATGAGAATGGATTGCATATCCTAGCCAAGAAGTCACTTATTTCCTTTTCAAAAGGTACAACTGTGAGTGGCTGTGATTATTGTTTATTCAAAAAATAACATATTCAAGCAATTCATGGAAGAAAGTCGAATATACTTGATTTAGTATATTCTGATGTTTGTGGTCCAATGAATGGAGAATCAATGGGAGGTAACAAATATTTTCTTACATTTATTGATTATGCTTCACGGAAATTGTGGGTTTATTTCTTGAGAACAAACGACCAGGGATCGCTGCAAGACCACTACACATTCAAAAAAATTAATCTTCTTTTGATTTTTCTATCTTGCTATAATATTGCTCAAAATCTCTCTTATATTTTTCTTCACAGAGTTTTTCTTTTAACTATGTGAATTGCTCTCTTACTCTTTTTGCTTTGGTGTGTCTGACAAATGAGCTAGGAGCTCTCTATTTATAGTGTTAGAAAGGCTTCTCCTGATGTCATCAATGACATCACAATATAAGCAAAAGTCAAATGCCATATTGTGAATTCAGAGCGGTGCCAAATATTTTTCACTGTTGATTTGGTTGACTTGACAATTCAAGCCAAAAGAAGATTGTCTTCCTTTCACATGGGTCATGGGATGGACCATCAAATTATACTACATAATATGCCAAAACTAATCTCTATTTTTAATGTTAAAAAGGAATTAATATTTAAGAGTTTTCCGATGTCTTTTTGGAATGGACCAAAAAAGAAAGGTGCTGCATAAAATGGAACGGAGTACTATTCTGTTGTGTAACTTTGTGCATGTTGCATCAAGTATCTAATTTTTGATTTTGGGTGGTTGTGACAGGAGTTCCTCATCATCTTCTTGGTACTATCAACCCTAGTGTTGAATTTACTGCAAAGGATTTTCGTGACTCAGTTTTCCCTGTGAGGCCTCTTTTCCCGGTTTTTAATCTCAATCTTGTACATAGGGAATTACACACATATGGACACACACAAATATATAGAGAATTATTAGAATGTCCATGGGCATTGGATGATGCAGTTCTGATAATGCAAGTCACCACCAAATCTGCATCTTCAATAACAGCTCTAGTGCTTATTTCTTTGTTTGAAATGGGTAAATATGGTGTTACCTTTTGCTTAAATGACAACAAAGAACCTATTAGTGCTTGAAGTTTATTCCGTTATTCAATAACCTTTTGAAGCCTCTAGTCTAGGCACTAGGATGATCAGTTATTTGTTCCATTGAAGAAGGATCACCTTCTTCTTAGGAGCCTCTTCGTTTACCCGGAAGTTTGAATTCTGCGGTATAGAATGCTGTAATAATAGTTGTGCCATGAGTTACTCTTTCAAGTATTGCCAAAGGAAGGGCACACTGATGTTCTTAACGGGGAGGCTGTAATTGTTGTCAGGTCAGACAGTGGCCTGACCTGGACCACTTAATAAACCCCTAAAATTTTGAGTATACCTTTCGTTAATCTTCTTTTGGTATAAGGTGACAATAACTATTTTAATTAATTATAGAAAACAATTAGTCATAAACCTTTTGAAGATATTTCTTCTAGTAAAGAGTGAATCTGAATTGTATGAGTATACTCCAATTTCTGGCTAATTAGATAACAAAGAATCTCCTTTTATTCATTAAGTTTGCTGTATTGAGGGGTGGTGGTGGCAGCACGGATGAATTTAATATCTACATCTATTTGCATGTACTAAGGGTTTCTCTGTCTATTGTTTCTCTCCTGATATTTGGTGAAATTGTGAAAAGAATGGATGCAGTCAATCCCCTCCTCTCCACAGTTTCAATGACCAACTACTTTGGAGCACACATCTTACTTTTTTTCACTAGGCATAACTAACCTGTCTTTCCTTATAGCAATTTTGATTTGTGTCTCTGAGCCCTTGTCTAGGAAAATGTGAAGAAAGCTCTTGAAACGTATATACCCATCAACAGACGCATCTCTCTACTACTCTTTCTGCTAATGTGTTTCTTATTTTATTTGTATTTTCAGATCATAAGTGAGATATGGTCCCGCAATAGGTTGCCAGTTATAGTTGGAGGAACAAATTATTATATTCAGGTATTCTTTTATGCTGCTCCACTCTCCAGTTTTTTGCTTGTGTGCATGGAGTCTATCATGATAGAGATTTCCAAAGACACTAGGACCAAAATGACATACCATTACATAAGTTGGCTACCTCAATAGTCTGACTAATCAGAAACTTACTTTTCTCCAGAATGGTTCACAGGGTTAGTTATAGAGTTAGCTTTGGTGGGTGCTGCTCTTAACTACTATTAGCATCTGTCTCTTATATTATGAGCTGCTGACAAGCGCAAACCACTGTATATAAATTGAAAACTCGTTATTCAAAGATAGTATAGAAAATTATCGTCTCCACGGGGATTGGTTTAAACAATGTTCTAGTAATTTAAGGCTTAACACTATTCAGAAGAAATAAACCTTTGAATTGGGACAATTAATACTATAACTAACAAGCTAAAATTAGAACCAAGTCGAATTGGTCACAGGAAACTGAGAATTGAGCTACGACGGTTAACTATCAATATGAGAAGGAAGGGTCATAACAAGATAGGTGCAAGTTTGCTATTCAGGAACTAACTCTGGTGAATTTCACTTTTAAGGTTCTATTGATTTTCACGAATTCAATCGGATTCAGGTTCCTCTCTCAATTAAACCTAAACCGTTCAATAAGCTAATATAAAATGTAGAGAAAATATGCAAGCATCTCGTTGGTAGGAATGGTCTAAGAGAAATTTCTCGCAAATATTTCTCAATCTTAATTCAAACGGCAAATCACAAAGCTCTTTCGACTACTTTAAAAAATCACCAAGGTAAATTAAGGCATACATTGCAACAATATTCAATAAAATGTTCCTTTTTGATTAAACAAGATACGAATAAAATCACAACTAAGATTAAAGCTCCTCCAACTAATTCAAGCAACATAACACGAGTTAAATTCATGAACAACAATTAAGTCACCAAATCATGTCAAACCTTAAGGTAAACTATTCCATAGATGTGGAGAAAGTCATTACAAAATAGTTAAGACACATAAAAATCATCCAAACCGACTTCACTATATAAACTCTCGTCTTGAATCGATCGTTGGTGAGAAAACTGATGAAAATCTTGTGTTTCTACTCCTTAGCCGCTCTCCAATAGCTTCCTAGGTCAAATCCCCCTTCAAAATTGTGTTTAGAAAGTATTTTCACCGTGTAGGAATAGTCTTGGACCAAAATAACCTCAATGGGGCGAAATAAAACTATGCTGGGCCGAAAGTTTCCTGACACTATGTGTCACACGACATGTCAATGGAGATGTTCAGAAGCCTTGAACTTTTGGTCTAGTCAGACTCAAAGGGGACAGCCACCTAGTGGCCCACTACGTGTGGCATGCCATGCCTTTGGCACTTTATAGAGAAATGCAAAACTTTGCATGACGATTCCAATAGGCAACAACACCTTGGACATGGCATGCCCCATGTCGTTGCAATGCAAATCTCGGCCTTGAATATTTTTCTTCATTTTTATACATACATATCCGATCCTCGACCTCTGAACTCGATCCCGGTTTATCCTCGGGCTTCTACTCAGATTTCAAAGTCTCATTTTATTCATTTTAGCTTCACAAACTTGTCTTAGCCCAGATTCTCAACCTACACAACAAAAAAGACGTAATTAGTATAAATTGTCCATAATTGAGCTCAAACACAATTAAAGTGTTGCAAATAATAGGTGAAGTAAAGCCAAAAATCTATATTTTTAGCCTACCATCAGCTGCTCCAATATCGGCAATATACTCGTGCATCAACTCTTTTTTTCTCTGTTTGAGGCTAGCAGCTAAATCTGTTGGTTTTTCTTTGACTCGTGACTATTCAGTTTTTTCATTTTACTAAATTCTGTTTTTCAGTTCTCCTGAAATCTTCCTTACTGGTGTTGTTAGTTATCTGTTTCTTGATTTGATTTGTTTGCATTTAGGCTCTTGTGAGTCCATTCCTTCTTGATGATTCTGTTGAAGATCCAGAATCAAATTGCTTAAGCGACTCTCAAGGTAAGCAATTAGTTCTGTCTGTTTTTTTTGTCAACATTTATTTATTCAAAACCAAAGGATTATAGGTATGATTATTGTTAAAGAACTGGACTTTGGGCCTAATCAACCCCAAAAGCTAGCTCATGAGGTGAGGATTGCTCAAGCCATATTAAGAGGCCACCAATCCCTTAAAACTACGGATGTGGGACTCTTCACAATTTTCTCCTTTCTTTGCAGAAGATGAACAGCCTGATCTTGAAGTTGAATTTATGGGCGAGGACTATGATTGTGCTTACAACCGTCTTAAAGATATTGATCCAGTTGCAGCTAACAGAATTCATCCAAATAATGATAGAAAGGTGTGGTTATGTTTGGCTTCATATGATCTCTAGTTTCTTTGCATGATGCAATCAGCTGAAAATCTTTTGGTTGGACAGGACTATTTACAATGAATTGCTTTGTTTATTCTAAAGATGTAACAACTACAATGACATTGATTTAACACAAATTGCTCTCTTATTCTAAGATATCACAGCTACAACAATTTCAGTTGAGACATTATATTGTTGGGTTTGATTATGCATGTTGCTTCAAGTTGCAAGCTGCAGATCCACTTACCTAGCTTTTCCCTGAAGTTATTTGCCATTGTTATGTGTTCCTAGGACTGAGTTGGTTTGTATTAAGAGTTCTCTGTCCTTGTATTCACCTTGAGCCTTTCTTGTGATTTCTAGTCTCTGACACTATATATTCAGAGTTGTTATGTCAATGCTTCTTTATTTTGAGCAGATGGTTATTAGGGGTAGAATTGTTAAAAAGTAATTGCTTTTATCCTACAAAAGATACAACCTCTGAGGTGGAATAAGTAATAATGCTTCATATAGACATATGATTCCTATCTATTGTTAGAGGTTTCATTTGATGTATCTGTTGCCATAAGCTGCAGATCAACCAATACCTGAATTTGTATGAACGATTTGGTGTTATTCCAAGCAAACTTCTTCAGGAGAGGACTGTAGAGGTGTGTTCTTCTTGTTCGTTCTTTGGTTATATTAACATAATTTTCCATTTAAGTTAATTGTGTTAATTTCTAATGATAGTAAGATTTGGATTTTGCAAATAGTTGTAATTGTTTTTGAGCTGCTACATGATGGAATCAGATTGTTCTAAAAAAGACATGATGGAATCAGATTGTTCCCTTTACTATGATACTGTTGAGAAAATATTTGCATTGAATTCTTTTGATAGAAAAATGGAATTTGGTGCAGCAAACTCAAATATCCATGGATATACATGCATCAATCCATCATATTGGTTTCCCTGTCTACCAACCTTCTTTCAAGGCTTCACTTTGCTAAAGCTCAAATATTTGTCAGTTTAAGATTCTCTTGCTTTTACGTTCTTCCATTCTTCCATCTGTTTATCTTGATACTACTGGAAATCATCGCAGTGCCATGTTTCATGTAAGAAATCCTAGTAGTCCATACAATAGAATGGTCGAAAGAGATTCCATTTATACTTAATAAGCAGAAACATGATATTGTTTTTTAGATTAATTATTGAAACGAGAAGAGAAAAATTAGGAATACTCATTATTAATGGTTATAGGAAGATTATCCACATTATTAATAAAATGCACAGCTGGATCACTATAAAGGGAGCATGCTTAACTCAAGACAATCTCATCAGGCGGAATTTTCAACTACCTAACAGATGTTACATGTGCTTTTGCAACCCAGAGACAATTAGTCACCTGTTTCTTCATTGCCCAGATGCAACAAGCATGTGGAACATGTTTTTGTCAGTTTTTGGACTGCACTGGACTATGCTAGTCAGGGAGGCCTTCTTGAGTTGGAATGCCTGGAGAATTGGGAAGTCCATCAAAAGGATATGGTCTATGATTCCTGCTTGTATTTTGTGGTGTCTGGATATGGTCTATGATTCCTGCTTTTATTTTGTGGTGTCTACATATGGTCTATTATTCCTGCTTGTATTTTGTGGTGTCTATGGACAGAAAGGAATCAAAGATGTTTTGATGGCATTTCAACTGCCAGCCATGCACTCAAGACCAAATGTCTAGTTAATCTTTTTAGCTGGGTTAATTCTACCCCTGTATATAACCCTGACTCTTATTTGGAATTTATCATCACTTTATTCTGTCATTGGGCTGATAATTCTCTTTCTTTTGTAATCTATGCATCCTCTGGATACTTCTTGTTAATGGCATCCCACTTATTTCATCCAATAAAAACAAAAAAATGCACAAACTACTGTAACATTTACATATGCCCAGTCGTCTGTCAAAAGAATTCTTGAGAAATTTTGACAGGCTCAATTTAGTTATCAAGGAGACTATGGAAACTAGCTATAGCCTGTTGATTGGTGATGTCTATTTCCATAGCATATCTCTTCATGCTATTTGTTGCTTGTGGCAGGGCAGAACTGGGGCCAAGTTGATAATTCGAGATATGATTTCTGCTTCTTATGCGTGAATGCATCCCTTTCCACTATGGATCCATTTGTCAATAAAAGAGTTGATCACATGGTTGATGCTGGTCTACTTAAGGAAGTTTTTGACATCTATACACTGGATGCAGACTATACAAAAGGCTTGAGGCAGGCCATCGGTGTTAGGGAATTTGAGCCATTTCTTAGGCTTTACATACTGGAACATCAAAAACCTTGTGATGAGTCTTATGTTCAGACATTGGAACTGAATATACAGCATATCATGGATTCCTCCAACAATAATGAACAGAAAGCTCTTTTAACTGAAGCAATTGAAAATGTCAAATTGAACACACGAAGACTAGTCCGATGCCAAGTAAGTACTATTTCCTTCTACGGTGGATAGTTGTATGTTTAAACAAGGTATAACCAAGTAAAAAATGATTGTGTGGAAAACTCTCAGTTTTTTCAAGTTTGCATCCATGGGGTGGGGATATCTGGAAGATATATAGCTTATCAAAGTTCATAAAAAGATGTAGAGCATGGAATTCTTATACTCATCCCCTTCACGAGAGAGAGAAGCCTTTTTAAGTTATACTACAATCATTTAATACAAGACCGAGGAAGTACTTGCAAAATTCGGGCTTTCAGTGCGCTAGCTGCCAGTGATCCTGAGATTCTTTGAGTTAGACCTTTTTTTTATGTCTAATGCTGATTGTTTAATTGTTCTCAGAGGAGAAGGCTTAATCGGCTGCAAATGCTGTTTGGTTGGAACATACGTTATGTTGATGCCACAAAGTCCATTATAAGTATGTGATTTGGTTGTAAATTTACGTTGAAATTTGACTTCAATTTTATTGTCCTTTCTTCTTAGCAACTTGTTTTGGTTTTGGTTGTACTTGTGAACATCTGAATTTATTTTACACAGGTGGCTCTGATGATATATGGGCAGTAGAAGTGGTCAAACCCTCCGCCGGCATAATCAAATCCTTTCTCACTGGGGAATCCAGTACTGAGAATGGCAGTAATGCTTCTGAAGAAGTGAAGTTGATGCAAAAGGATCTCTGGACTCAGTATGTATGTGAGGTTAGTAATAGCTGCTACATTCCTTCCATGTCTTCTTTCTAAAAAAAAGACGAGTTAAAAGTAAAAATAAAGATAAACCCGACATATCCAACTATTTGTAATTCGGTGATAATTGCCAATCATGCAACATGTATATAGTTTTCCTGATATACTTGCTTTATAATTATGGTTACTTGTCAGCCATGCGGGAATAAGGTCCTGAGAGGTGAGCATGAATGGGAACAACATAGACAGGGCCGTCACCATCGAAAACGAGTTTCTCGCCTTAAAAAGACCGGAAGCTTGTGCTCGTGAAGCTATATGGATTCCTCCCCTGCTTCTAGCTCAGTTATAGTGGATTTTGGGTCGTGACAATCTAATTATGATTTGACTCCTTTATTTATAACTAGTTTCTGGACACGTACGTTGCACGTGTATACCCTTGTTTAATTACTACAAGCTTTTTAAAACTGCTTATATATTATATATTATAGAAATATGTCATGTAAAAAATAAAATTTGAAGGGAAAAAATTACAAGCTCAAAATGATTTTATTTATTTTTGGTGTGAAAGATAACTTGCATTAAACATAAATATAGTAACTACAGGGAAGGGGATGCAGATGCATCCATATGATAGTTGTTTGATATGCTGGAATTAGTAGTAGTAGCAATCGTCTATTACAAAAGAGCTATTTGAAGCATCCATGCAGGCACAGATTATCTGAGTTGATATGCCAAAAAGCTTGGTTCACGTCTTCCAGTTGTTGCACTAAGCATGTATTCTTCCTTGTACGAGATACTCCAGCATGGTCCTTCCGCAAAAAGGTTCTAACAAAATCCGGTCCGGTGGCTCTTTCATATTAAGCCAATCGACTTGGTAGTTGAATACTATAGTATAAGATATCATTTGCGAAACTAAACAACTATATTTAGTTAGGTAGTAGCTACGATGTGTACTTCTTATTAATTTTAATGTTAATAAGAAACTCACTTTTTAACATTAATTAGCAATAAAGTTGATCATGTTAACTTTACTATTTCACATAAACTCCTAACATATTTTCCAACACTATTTACTCAAGGACAATGTAGGAAAAAATAATTAATTCATTCTTCAAATCTGAAAAAAATCACTTATTTAGACCACAAAAAATATCAAAAAAATTATTTATTTTGGACCAGAGAGAGTATATACAAGTCATCTGAAGGGTCCAAGTAAATAGATATACTTTCCTTCACAACTAACATATGAAAAACGAATAATCATATGAAATTTTATCATTCAGATTTGTAACATACATACATAACATAAGAAAGCGGAAATTTATATATAACGTAATGGACTAATACGCGCATATAATATTAACTATTTCATTCAAATATTACACAACAATATTCATTAAATCCCTTTCAAACAAGAAAATCTTAATACACATACTTCAGGAAAAGTCAAAACAAAACGTGTACATGCAAGACAAGACAAACAATAATTTAAGTTATCTATCAACTGCTATATACTTGCATGAAGCATTGTGAAACCAATCACTTTTACAATAAACGTCAAAAAGGTTCTAGCTAAACTGACCTACGTTAAATATCTTAGTTTATTTTCCTTTTTTATATTAGCAGTATACAAATAAATTTGAGCAATTTCCCATAAAAAATTCTCATTGAATTACTTCCTTATTCTAGTTCCGCACTTTCTTCACACACATTGCGCATGTAACGTAACTATACCTGCTACCCATTTTTCTCGTATTGCACATTTTACATTTTTTTCTTTTTTTTTCTTAAAAAATAAAGAATGGAATATAACTTCTAGACTACTGACTTGCTATATATAAACAAAAAATATATAGAGTATACGATACGCATTATGTATAAAATGTTGGATCCTTTACATCTTTCTTGACCAGTAAGAGCATTTTGTGTAGAAGAAGCATAGAGCTCCACCTTTGTTCTTTAGCCTTGTCAATTGGGTAATGCACCGGTAAAAGTTGTAACAACCCAACTGGTCGTTTTGCGTTTTAGAACCCTGTTTCCCTAAATAAAGCCTCCCGTACTTGCTTTAGCTAATTTACGACTTGCGGGGTCGATTGGTTCGGGAGTTGGAAGAGTTTTGAGTAAAAAATATATCCATTTGCTTCTTTAAGTTTTTCTTAAAAGACCAAGTTTGACTTCGGTCAACATTTTGGAAAAAACGGGCCCGGATTCGTGATTCGACAATTTCGGAGGGTCCGTGGAAAAATATGGGACCTGGGTGTATGTCCGGAATCAAATTCCGAGGTCCCTAGCCCGAGTAATGAATTTTTATGTGAAATTGTTAAATTGAAGTTTTTAAGAATTAAAGAAATTAAGTAATCAATGATTCCTTAGGTATCGGGTTCGGATTTTGGTTTCGGAGCTTGGTACAGGTCCGTAATATTGTTTAAGACTTGCCCGTAAAATTTGGTGCCAATTCGAGTAATTTAAGGGCGTTTTGACCCGTTAGAGGAGAATTAAGAACTTGAAGATTCAATAGTTTGATTCATTTGGTTTTAGGGGGTTATTCCAAAATTTAGCGTTGTTTTGGGAGTTCCGAGGGTTCGAGTAGGTCCGCCTCGTGATTTCAAACTTGTCGGTATGTTCAGGCGGGGCTAGGGAGCCCCGAGCATCAAACGAGCGAGGTTCGAGATAAGTAAGAAAATTGAAGAACAGCTGAAGTTGCTACTTCTGTCGTAACCGCATCTGCGGTTCTTGGACCGCAGATGCGGTCAGCCTATCGTAAAAGCGGAAAGGGCCAGGCCAAGGGAAAACCGCAGAAACGGCCCAGTGACCGCAGAAGCGGTTCCGCTTAAGTGGCCCCCAGATCGCAGAAGCGATCCAGCTCCTTAGGGCCAAATCCGCAGAAACGACTCGAAATCCGCAGAAGCGGACCCGCAAAAGCGGGCACCTAATCGCATAAGCAGTCCAGGCTTCTTGGGCCATCTCCGTAAAAGCGGGCCTTTTTCTGCAGAAGCGATTTCCGCAGAAGCGGTCATGGCACCGTAGAAACGGAAATCGTTGGGGCAGAGAGTTCATTTATTTCGAACTCAAAGCCATTTATTTCATTCACAACTCCACACTTGGGCGATTTGGGTGCTTCCAAAGAGAGGGTTTCAACATAACATTGTAAGGTAAGTAATTCCCATTCATCCTTAGCTTAAATACATGTACATTAGGTCGATTAAACACTAAAAATTAAGTAAAATCAAGGGTTAGAGCTAGACCTAGGATTTTAATAAAACTAAGATTTAATCATGAAGTTGGTTATGAAATGGACTAGAAATCATATATCATTGATCCTTAGGTTGTAGAGAACAATTCCCTTCGAAAAATCTCGGAATCCGGGCAAGTGGGTCCGGGGTTGAAATTTAGGAAATTCATGCAAATGGTTAGGGAATTGCTTAAATAGCTAGGAATTGACCTTGTAAGCCTTTATTGACTAGTTCTTAATTATTTTAACTAGTTTGGGATCGTTGGGCTCCGAATTGAGAGTTTGGGCTTGTTCTTAGTATCAGAAGTGCGCTTCGGAGCGATGTGAGTCTCCTTTCTAACCTTGTAAGAGGGAATAGTCCCCATACGTGAAATAATTAATTATGTGCTCCTATTTGTGGGGGCTATGTACGCACGAGGTGACGAGAGTTCGTGCGTAACTACTATTATGCTATTGTCCGGGTAGTTAGGACCCAAAAGCATGCTATACTTAGATTAATAGTAAGCTCATTGACGACTTGGATTGCTTAGATCACATTGAATTAGTAAATGAATTTCGAAAATGATTAAACTTCAATTTCTTAAATTGTTAAAAGAGGACTGGCTTTTAACTGGACAAATGTTCCCCGGCAAATCCTTAATTGGCTATTTGAGCATGTATTTTTGTGTGAGCCTGCGTCGCATGATTGATTCACGAGCAGGGTGATTGTTTATTTTATGTTGATTGCGTCGCATGGATAGTTCGCGAGTGGGGTAATAGATGCATCTATGGTTCGAGCCGTTCGACCCTCGGCAGTGCAAAGTTTATTTTATGTTGGACCGGA
The DNA here is from genome assembly GCA_026770625.1 of Nicotiana glauca. Lineage (NCBI taxonomy): Eukaryota > Viridiplantae > Streptophyta > Magnoliopsida > Solanales > Solanaceae > Nicotiana > Nicotiana glauca. Next base: position 53,334 of record MU785927.1, read on the forward strand.
TCGTATGTTCCACGATGATTATTTGCATGTGCTTTTCTTAGAAATCCTTCAAGGGCTGAGATACATATTTGCTTAGACTATATACAAGCATTCTTGTTAGTGTTGGGAAAGAAATTATTCCATGATTATTAAATGTAAATAGCTTGAGATATCCATGCTTATTATAAACTCTTCGCATATTAATTGACCCTAGTAAGTATGTCTCTACTTCTTCGAGATTAGACGGGATACTCACTGGGTAAATATTGTTTTATATACTCATACCACACTTCTGTACTTAATTGTACAGGATCTGAGGCAGGTGAATCTGGTTATCATTCCGGTGCGTATCCGTGAGCGGACTTGAGACTTCTACGGTGAGCTGCTTTCCCTCCATGTCGACTCGCAGCCGAAGGAGTCTTTCTTTGTATTACTATTTTTTGTCTATTTGGACTCAGACAGTAGGATAGTATGATATTCTTTTGGATGTATATTCTACTAATTGCCCGTAGCTTGTGACACCAGGTTCTGGCACACACTTTGGTAGACGATTATTTTGGACTGTGTAATTATATCACTTGCAGTATTTTGTTCTTATGGCTTAAATTCCAAGTTAAGTGTTTATTCCACTTCTTCCTAATTAAAAGTAACATATAAATTTAGTAATGTTCCACAATGACTTGCTTGACAAGGGTGTCAGGCGCCCTCATGACCTATCGTGAAAATGGGTCGCGACAAAAGTCCTCTGCTAGCCTAGTCTTAAAGAATGATTCCTAAATCCTATAAGGCGAGAATTGATGATGCAGCAACAAACATAACTCTTCTTGGGGCCAAATTGAAGGAGGATGCGATACCTATATATTGCTATTCAGCAAACACCGGCCTATTCAAAAGAGTTTTTCAGTCTTTAGACTTTTGTTTATATATTATTCACTCTTTTTTGAGTAATCACCGCAAGAAAATGTTTGAGGTCCTTCTATCTTTTCACTCATAAACATGACCAATTTGTTTTCTTCAGGTGGTACATTTTTGTAGATCGTTGAAACAAAATTTTATAGTGGTCTTGTAAAAATAGAAACGTCAAGAAAAAATAAAGGAATAATAAAACCCATTTCTAAAATTTCTGATACATTTTATGATACATGTATGTGGATCACCGTAAGTTAACTTTCGAAAACTGTCATCTTTTTAGATTCCTTGGGAAAAAAATGTTTTAGATACATTCACCATAATAAATTTTTCAATAATTTCAAGATAAATTTTATAGCTTATATTTATGTACATTAATGTTGAAAGAATTATTTAGTAGTTAATGAAAGAGGTATTTTGCACAATTAAATTTTCTTTATTTGTTATTTTTATTGAAATGTGTATTTACATTTTTGTATAAAAATATTTTCGAAGTAATATTTGATTGAAGAGTAGAACCATCACTCAAATTTTTGATGGGCAAATTAGTAAAATAACTTTACCTAAAAGTCTTCATACTTATAATATTGTATGATTATGCAGAAACTAATAAATATTCTACTTGAGTTGAAAAATACATCCATAATTAAAAACAACCCTCCTTTGAAGTAGTTGTCTTAATTTACCAAGACCTTCTTTCATTAATTCGAGTAATTTACCAGCCAAAATTTTCATAATTTTATTTGTGAATAGTCTTGATGTATATTTAGAAAGACTTTTAATATTTTAAATATGCTATTTTTACAAAATAAATATTTTCATTGAAATGGGGGTACACTGTCACAACCCGGATTTCTCACTTTCGGAAATCGTAATGGCGCCTACTAATGGGAGATAGGTAAGCCAAGTTTAATTACTTTTTCATTAACAACAAGATCCTCTTTAACAATTATCAGTAACAATATAAAAGCAATTGAATTAACTAAGAAAGCGGAAGTCTTAAATTAAAGAAAACAGATAGAAATGCGAAAAAATTCACATAAGCCTCTACCCAAGACTGGTGTTACATACTCACGAACTACTAAGAATACTAAATACAATGTCTGAAAGAAAATATAATTGTTTGTCTCGAGTACAATGAGATAACAGACTAAAGTAAAGGATAGAGGAGACGTCGGGCCTGCGGACGTCTGCAGGGTTACCTCAGTATCTCACTGGACTGAAGGTTGGATCCCGTGCTACTGCAGCTGCTGTCCAAAACCTGGATTTGTGCAAAAGAACATATAGTGTAGTATCAACACAACCGACCCCATGTGCTGGTAAGTTTCTGGCCTAACCCCAGCGAGGTAGTGACGAGGCTAGGACCATACTCCAGATAAACCTGTACAGATATATATATATATACAAGTACAACGGAGAAACAACAAGAAAATAATAATTTAAGCTGGGGAAGGGAACATGCTTCAGGGGAAATAGATAGAAATATAATATCAGGAATAATAGAGCGTACATCTACAGTTTAGCTTCTAGCAAAAATTGAAGAGATAAGGCAACTTTCATATTCAGCTCATCTTGTTGCAGGCGTGTGACCCAATCCCATTTCTCAATATCTCGTGGTAGGCATACCACCCGCTCCCATTTTAACATCACTCGTGGTAGGCGTACCACCCACTCCCATTTCAATTTCACTTGTGGTAGGCGTACCACCCGTTCCCATTTCAATATCATTTGTGGTAGACGTACCACCCGCTCCCATTTCAATTTCATTTGTGGTAGGCGTACCACCCGCTCCCATTTCAATATCATTTTATGGTAGGCGTACCACCCGCTTCTATTTCAATATCATTTGTGGTAGGCGTACCACCCGCTCCCTTTTCCTTCAACACAATGCGCAATACAATCCTGGCAAGGGGACAATCAATTAATGACTTTCCCTGCAAGGGAACAATCAAATTAATAATCTTCCCATCAAGGAAAACAATAACAACAAGGCAAACATCCCGACAAGGGAGAGTCAGCTATCACCGGTCCTATTCAACTTCTACTTGGCACAACTAATACCAATATTCAGTCACAACTTTCATATGATCAATTAAGGATACACAATTATCAAATTAAGACTCACGATTATGCTCGACACCAACGCATGGATACTCGTCACCATGCCCATACGTCGTACTCAACACAAAACAAGTAGCAATTATGACTCAACTCCTAATCCCTCAAGATAAGGTTATACCGAATACTTTCCTCAAACTTCCATGGCCAAATCAATCCACAATCACCGTTTTCCCTCTCGAATCCGGCTCCAATCCAATCGAATCTATGCATAATTGACTCAATACCATCAATAAGAGCTAAACAAACCAATTCCTATGTTCAATTACAACTTTCCAATCATTCTTTCCAAAATCCCAAAAATCGACCCCGGGCCCGCTTGGTCAAAATACGAGGTTCGGACCAAAGCCATATCCCCCATTTACCCACGAGTCCGAATATGTAATTTATTTTCAAATTCGACCCCAACATGAAGTCTAAATCAAGAAAAATAAAAAATCCCTAATTCTACCCAAATCCCCAATTTCTACCCTTAATTTCATGTTTTAGGCTTAGGAATTCATTAGATGATGATGGAAAATGAAGAAAACGAGTTAAACAATGCTTACCCAAGAACTTTAGTGAAGACATACTTCAACGGACGCCTAAAGACCTTGGATAAAAAGGAGTTCGTGAAAACTTAGTGAAAATCCCGTAGCTACTGTTATGGAAATTAAATATAACTGGGCGAAAAATGTTCTATGTGATCGCGGGAAAGGGATTGTGATCGCATAGGGTAATATCTGTTGTGCACTGCGATCACGGACGTAAGGTTGCGATTGCATAGAGGAATAAAAAGGAAGGCTGGCTTTATACAATGCGATCGCGGAGAGTAGAATGCGATCACATAAAAGGATTTCTGACTCCCCTAGGTTTGCTCTATGCGATCGCGACCCCTCTTATGCGATCACATAGAAGGAATAACTGGGCAACCAACAACAGACATTTCTGCAACATTATTGAGGCTAAAACCATCCCTAAAAACATTTGAATCACACCCGAGCCCTCGGGGCTTCTAACCAATCACATGAACTAACTCAACAACATCCTACAAACTTAACCGTGCGATCAAATCGCCCAAATAACATAAAAACAATGAATCAAACCTCAAAATCACAAGTTTTTCCTCAAACTTCATTAAATTTCAAATTTAGAACTTATAGTCTGAAACACGTCAAATGGCGTACGATTTCAATCAAACTTTACAGAAATATCTGAAATCACATATAAGACTTGTACCGGGCGCCGAAACCAAAATACGGGACCGATACCAACACGTTCTAATCGATTTTCATTATAATTTTTCCTTAACAATTTCAGAAAAACAATTCTTACTCAAAAATTTATTTCTCGGGCTTGGGACCTCGAAATTCGATTCCGAGCATACGTCCAAGTCCCATATTTTCCTACGGACCCTCCGGGACCGTCAAATCACAGGTCCGGGTCCGGGTCTGTTTACCCAAAATGTTGACCGGATTCAAATTTATTCATTTTAATATCAAAATTTAGCATTTTTCACAGAATTTTATATTTAAGCTTTCCGGCTACGTGCCCGGACTGCGCATGCAAATCGAGGCAACCAAAAAAGAGGTTTTCAAGGCCTTGGAATCACGGAATGGGATAAAAATACAGGTGATGACCCTTTGGGTCGTCACATTCTCCACCTATAAAATAACCATTCGTCCTCGAACGGACAGAAGAAAGAAGTACCTGAGTCAGGAAAATGATGAGGATAATGACTCCGCATATTACACTCGGTCTCCCAGGTCGATGTCTCAGGAGGCTGACCTCTCAACTGAACACAAACAGAAGGAAAACTCTTGGATTAACTGACGAACATACCAGTCTAGAATAGCTACCGGCTCCTCCTCATAAGACAAATCCTTGTCCAATTGGACAGCGCTGAAATCTATCACGTGGGCTGGATCGCCGTGATACCTCCGAAGCATGGATACATGAAAAACTAGATGCACGACTGATAAGCTGGGCAGCAATGCAAGTCTATAAGTCACCTCTCCCACTTGTTCAAGAATCTCAAACGGACCAATGAATCTAGTGCTAAGCTTGCCCTTCTTCCCAAATCTCATCATGCCCTTCATAGGTGACACTCAGAGCAATACCCGCTCACCAACCATGAAAGCTACATCTCGAACCTTACGATCTGCATAGCTCTTTTGCCTGGACTGAGCTGAACGAAGTCTATCTTGAATGATCTTGACCTTGTCCAAGGCCTCCTGAACCAATTCTGTACCAAACAACCGAGCCTTTCCTGGATTAAAACATCCAACTGGAGACCGACACCGCCTAACATATAAAGCCTCATAAGGAGCCATTTGGATGCTCGATTGGTAGCTGTTGTTGTAGGCAACCTCCGCTAAAGGCAAGAACCGATCCCACAAACCTCCAAAGTCAATAATAAAAGCTCGAAGCATATCCTCTAGAATCTGAATAGTCCGCTCGGACTGATCCTCCATCCAGGGATGAAATGCTGTGCTCAAATTAACCCGTGTGCCCAACTCTCGCTGCACCTCTCTCTAGAAGTGCGAGGTAAACAGCTTACCCCGATCCAAAATGATAGACACGGGAACACCATGAAGGCGAACAATCTCCCGAATATAGATCTCAGCAAACCTCTCAGAAGAATAGGAGACTGCCTCATGAATGAAATGCGCTGACTTGGTAAGCCTATCAACAATGACCCATATCGCATCGAACTTTTTACGAGTCAGCGGAAGTCCAGTAATAAAATCCACATTAATCAGCTCCCACTTCCACTCGGGAAGATCAATCCTCTGAAAACACCAACAGGCCTCTGATGTTCGTACTTAACCTACTGACAATTCAAACAACGAGTCACATATGTCACAATATCCTTCTTCATTCTCCGCCACCAGTAATGTTGCCGCAAATCCTGATACATCCTCGCGACGCCCGGATGAATAAAGTACCAGGAACTATGGGCCTCCTCTAAAATCAACTCTCAAAGCCCATCCATATTGGGCACACAAACTCGCCCCTGCAATCTCAAATGTCAATCCGCATCTAAGGTAACCTGCTGGGCACCTCCACGCTGCACCATGTCTCTAAGGACATACAAATGGGGATCATCAAACTGCCGGTCATGGATAAGCTCCAATAATGAAGAACGAGCGACCGTGCAAGGTAACACACGACTGGGCTCAGAAACATCCAGTCTCATGAACTGATTGGCCAAAGCCTGAACATCCAAAACAAGCGGCCTCGTACTGACCGAAATATAAGCAAGACTGCCCATACTGGCTGACTTCCTACTCAAGGAATCGGCCACCACATTGGCCTTCCCCGGATGATATAATATAGTGACATCATAATCCTTCAACAACTCCAATCACCTCCTCTTCCTCAAATTCAACTCCTTTTGCTTGAACAAGTACTGAAGACTCTTATGATCAGTGAACACCTCACACTCCACGCCATACAGATAATTCCTCCAAATCTTCAATGCGTGAACCATGGCTGTCAACTCTAAATCATGCACTGGATAGTTCTTCTCATGAATCTTCAATTGCCTCGAAGCATAGGCAATGACCTTGCCATCCTGCATCAACACCGCACCAAGCCCAATACGGGAAACATCACATAAGACTGTATAAGGCCCTGATCCTATGGGCAAAACTAATACCGACGCTGTGATCAGAGCTGTCTTGAGCTTCTAAAAGCTCGCCTCACACTCATCCGACCATCTGAACTGCGCACCCTTCTGGGTTAATCTGGTCATCGGGGCTGCAATAGATGAAAACCCCTCTACAAACCGACAATAGTAACCTGCCAACTCCAAGAAACTCTAAATCTCTATAGCTAATGCTGGTCTAGGCCAGCTCTTGATTGCCTTAATTTTCTTTGGGTCCACCTGAATACCCTCTGCTGATATAACATGACCCAGGAATGCAACTGAACCCAACCAGAATTCACACTTGGAGAACTTTGCATATAACTAACTATCCCTAAGAGTCTGATGAACCACTCTAAGGTGCTGCTCGTGCTCCTCCTGGCTGCGGGAGTATATCAATATATCATCAATGAACACTATCATGAATGAATCCAAATAAGGCCTGAACACTCGGTTCATTATGTCCATGAAAGCTGCTGGGGCATTTGTCAACCCGAATGACATAACGAAGAACTCGTAATGGCCATATCGAGTGCGGAAAGCTGTCTTAGGGACATCGGATGCCCTAATCCTCAACTGATGGTAGCTAGATTGCAAGTCAATCTTAGAAAATACCCGAGCATCCCGAAGCTGGTCGAACAAATCATCAATCCTCGGTAGTGGATACTTATTCTTGACCGTTACCTTGTTCAATTGCCGGTAATCAATACACATCCTCATTGACCCATCCTTCTTCTTGACAAATAACACCGACGTACCCCAAGGAGACACACTGGGTCTAATGAAACCCTTCTCAAGCAAATCTTGCAACTGTTCTTTTAACTCCTTCAACTTCGGCGGGGCCATACGATATGGCAGAATGGAAATGGGCTGAGTGCCCGGAACCAGATCAATGCAGAAATCAATATCACTATGGGTGGCATACCCGGCATGTCTGAATGAAAAATATCGGGGAACTCACAAATAACAGGCACATAATCGTTAGAGGGAACCTTAGCACTAGAATCCCGAACATAAGATAAATAATCCAAACACCCCTTTTTGACCATACGCCGAGCCTTCACATACGATATAACACTGCGGGTAGAATGACCAGGAGTCCCTCTCCACTCTAAACGAGGCATACCCGGTAAAGCTAACGTCACAGTCTTGGCATGGCAGTCCAAGATAGCGTGATATGGTGATAACCATTCCATCCCCAATATAATATCAAAGTCGATCATATCTAAAAGCAACAAAGATACACGAGTCTCCAAACCCCCAATCACCACAACACAAGAGCGATGGACTAAATCGACCACGATGGAATCACCCATAGGTGTAGACACATAAATATGAATACTCAATGAATCACTACGAATGATCAAATATGGGGAAAATAGGATTAAATATACGAATACGTAGACCTCGGATCAAACAACACTGAAGCATCTTTATCAAAAACCAGAACCGTACATGTAATGATCGCATCTAAAGCCTTTGCCTCGGGCCTAGCCTGAAGAGCATAACATCGGGGATGGGCCCCACCACTATAATTTACCTCCCTGGGACGGCCTGCTGCTAGCTGGCCCTTACCTCTGGTAGTCTGAGATCCACCTCTATGACCTCTACCTCCACCTCTAGTACCTCTACCCTCGCCTCTAGCTGGTTGAACGACTTGTGGAATATTTGGTGCCTGAATCATAGGACGGGAACCCTACTGCTGAGAACTGCTCGAAGCTCGAGGGAAATACCTAGTAATGTACCTCATGTCACCACAAGTAAAACAAGCCCTCGGTGGACGACCCTGGAAACTCTGAAGCGGCGGTGCACTGATAGGTGCTGATGGTGCACTGCAAGGTTGCTGATCGGAATAATGTGGTTGAGAACCACGACCACTTGAAGTACCATGGGAGACCTGAAGAGCTGGCTAAAAGGGCCTAGAAGGCTAACCCCTATCATACGAATCTCTGCCTCCCGACGAATCACCATTAAATCAGCCTGACTGACGGGGTCTCTTGTCTGCTCTATGACCACCCCCTGTGACAATACCATCTCAATCCTTCGGGTCACATCAACCGCCTCCTGAAAGGATATCTCACTCCCAACCTTTCTAGCCATCAAGAGACGAATAGGCTGAATGAGTCCATCAATAAACCGTCTCACTCTCTCCCTCTCAGTGGGAAGTATAACAAAAGCATGGCGGGCCAAATCAATAAACCTGGTCTCGTACTGGGTGATTGTTATGGATCCTTGATGGAGATGCTCGAACTGCCTCCGATAGGCCTCTCGCTTTGTAATAGGGAGAAACTTCTCCAGAAATAGATGCATGAACTGCTCCGAGGTCAAGGCTGGAGACCCTGCTGGTCTAGCTAAATAGAATCCCTCCACCAAGTCTTGGCGTATCCAGATAGGCGAAATGCAGCAAAATCAACTCCATTGGTCTCAACAATGCCCATGTTTCGAAGAACCTCGTGTCAGCTATATAAAAAGTCCTGGGGGTCCTCAGATGAAGCACCGCTGAACGTAGTAGTGAAGAGCTTGATGAACCTATCCAATCTCCATAAAGCATTGGCAGACATGGCTGCCCCATCACCGGCCTGGGCTACCACACCCGGCTGAAACTGGCTGAACTACTGGAGCCTGAACCTGGGGAGCTACCTGCTCTGGAGTACGAGTAGCAGGAGTCTGGGTCCCTCCTCCAGCCTGAGAGACAGCTGGTGCTACAGGAAGCAAAACTGCTCGGGTAACACTCTCCACGAGGCCCACTAATCGGACCAAAGCATCCTGAAAAACTGGGGTAACAATGAACCCCTCTAGGACCTAAGCTGGGCCCACCAAAACTGTTGGGGATGGGGCTAAATCCTCCTCATCAAAGTCAACCTGAGGCTCCGCCACTGGTGCTGCTGCTTGGGGATGAGCTCATCCCCTACCTCAGCCTCTAGGACGACCTTGTCCTCTACCCCTAGCGGGTGCTGCCTAGGGCTTGGACTATTGATCAGAAGATGTGGAAGCGCGTGTTCTCGCCATCTGCGAAAGAACCGAATAGAAATTCAATTGGCATTAAGAAACCAAACCGCACGATAAGAAAGAACAAATGTGGAACTTTTCTTAATTCGGTAGCCTCTGGGGGTAAATACAGACGTCTCTTTACCTATCCCTCTACTCTACTAAGCTTGTCCGTGAGCTGTGAGACCTATGCAACCTAGAGCTCTGATACCAACTTGTCACGACCCGGATTTCCCACCTTCGGGAGTCGTGATGGCGCCTACTAATGGGAGCTAGGCAAGCCAAGTTTAATTACTTTTTCATTAACAACAAGATCCCCTTTAACAATTATCGGTAACAATACAAAAGAAAAGAAATTAATTAAAAAAGCGGAAGTCTTAAATTAAAGAAAACTGAATAGAAATGCGAAAAATTCACATAAGCCTCTACCCAAGGCTGGTGTCGCATACTCACGAACTACTAAGAATACTAAATACAATGTTTGAAAGAAAATATAATTATTTGTCTCGAGTATAATGAGATAAAAGAATAAAGTAAAGTATAGAGGGGACACCGGGCCTGCGGACACCTGCAGGGCTACCTCGGTATCTCACTGGACTGAAGGTTAGCGACCGTGCTACTGCGGCTGCTATCCAAAACTTGGATCTGTGCAAAAGAGCACAGAGTGTAGTATCAATACAACCGACCCCATGTGCTGGTAAGTGTGTGGCCTAATCCCCGCAAGGTAGTGATGAGACTAGTTGTAATTAATTTCATGTTAGGTTAATAGAATAGTTCATGTTAGTTTTAGTTAATTTCCTGTTAGCTTTTCGTACATCTGTTTAAAAGGTGACTCAGCAACGAGATAAAACCTTTAGTAGATATTTTCATTTTCAATCTGTAATTAAATAGGACTATTTTAGGGATTGTTTTGGACTGTGTTGAACTTCAATAGAATGGAATATCGCGTTCGGTGATAGTAGATTGTAGATTGATTAAGTCTTCATGCTTAATTAGGTAGTACATATCATATGTGGATACATAATCCATAATCATAGATAAATATGTTGGTTTAGATGTCGGATTTAAATTTGAGTCTCAGCATGTTGATTCACAAATGAGAAAATCACGGTCCAGTAAAGTTAAGATTCTGAAATTGACGTTAAGCTCCAGTTTTTGCTTTTTAAAAAATCGAATTATGCCTTTATCTTCTTGGACGATTTTGAGTGTCAAATTAGCATAATATAGGTGTTAACCAAATGATTCGAAATGGTTGTAGCATAGTGATCGTTTGAATTCAATTTTTGTTCCATGATAAGTATTAAAGCCTGTTTCAATTTAAGCCTTGTTTCTGGGCTCAAACGCGTGGCCCAGCTGAAAATAGCCAGGATCGTACCCCTGAACTTTCCCCCCTCACTTCGAGCTGGGGCTCGTTTTGGGCCCAAGGCTTAGATATTTCACTAAATATTCCGCCCCGTCATATGACCCCAATTTGCTAAAAAGGCTCTCCTCTTGTTCAAATGTATATTTGAATTCAAGGCCCAAATACCTTGAATGCTTCTAACAATAGTGATCAACAATACTAATTAATTAGGCCCTTTAGAGACAAATAAAATAGAGAATTGTAGTTTGCTTTAGGTTGGCCTTTAAATAATAAATGAGGTGCGCCGCGCCAAATAAAATGCATAAATAGCGTGGCCCTCTTAAATACGTCTTTAAAAATATTTTAGACCTCGTGACGTGCCATTTAGAAATTTTATGGCTTCCCGTAAAGTTAATAATACGCTAGTTGCTTTAGGCCCGACATTTAATAATATTACCTTCCTAAATTCTGGTGCACATTTATGTGACCCAAATCGAAATCCCAACGAAGTCGAAATGTGTCAAAAACTACGGGTGAATTTATGTGACATGGTTCAAGACGTGATTTCACGACGTTGAAATTCTCTTTAAAAAATAAAATAATAAAATAGGTTCAAAGTTAAAAAGCATATAAGTTGAAACATGTTTTAAAATCAGATAAATAAGCCAAATATGACAGTTGAGCGACCGTGCTAGAACCACGGAACCCGGGAATGCCTATCACCTTCTCCCGGGTTAACAGAATTCCTTACTCAGATTTCTGGTGCGTGGACTATTAAACAGAGTCAATAATTTCCTCGATTCGGGATTCAACCGGTGACTTGGGACACCATAAATATCCCAAGTGGCGACTCTGAATCTTTAATAAATAAAATCCGTTTCGATTGTCCTTTAATTGGAAAATTTTATATGCCCTTGCGGGTGTAGGTAAAAAGGACGTGTGACAGCTCTGGTGACTTTGCTGGGGACAAAAACCCAGAACTTCAGTCCAGGGTCTAAGAATTTGAGCTTAGAATAACTGTTATATTTGGATTTATCTGATTTTCCTATATGTTTCATGCTAAATGTGCTAATTGCTTTACCGCTTTGATATTATCTGAACTGTATATAAACAATGAAGAAACCCTTCTCTTCTCACCTCCGGGGATGTGCTTACTGGTTGAGACTCCTTATTCTGTTAGTATCATAACCTGAAATAAGAAAGAGGCCGGACAAGTTACTAAGCTGGATGGCCTTTTGGTTCCCGGTATGTATCCCCCTTCTCGACTCGAGTTGTCCGCTTGGGTACACAGTCTAAAACACATACCCAGGTTTTGAACCTAGAATAACTTGACTTCATGTCGGATCCCTAGTAGGAACGATTATTTGCATTACGTGCATAAGACTTAGGGGACTCAACACAGTGGTTGGGTCCGTCTAAGACAGGTAATCGGAAATGAAAAAGACCATCCTGATGCATCTTACGTGTTGCGTGTACATTTATTTGTCTCGGACTCGCATGATGATCGGCTTTTAAATATTTGGGAAAAGTTGAAAAAAAAGAGAAATAACAGTGTAGAGAGTTATTTACTTTAGAAAAACCAATGTCCCAGTAGTGCCGAAACTCTGCCTGATTTTTGAGAAATATGAAAGGAAAAGAAAAGTGTTTTTTGCCAATAAAAAAGAAAAACAAAAAGAGTTTTATTTTTCAAATTAGTTTGTTTTATTTGCCACTGAAAAAGAAAATATAAAAAAGGGTCTTTTTTTCAGAAATAGTGTATTTGCCAACAAAAAAGAGTCTTGTTCTCAAATATAATTCATTTTATTTGCCCGAACTACGCCAGTTTGATTCTCACAGGGTGTGGGATACGTAGGAAACCCCCATCGGGTCCAACTTCCCTTTTGCAAAAATAGCCCAAAACAATTTTTTTTTTAATTTTGTCATGAATAGGCTAGACAAGGCCATTCTTATCTAAAATAAGCCGAATGTCCCCAAAAGGGCGCCGGAAGGTTATTTTTGCAAGAACAGCCACCTTGGGTCATTTTCAACGGTTAGCAGGCACAACCTTAAAATCTTCTTCCCGAAGTGCTAAACCGCTGTATATGCAGAACCGGTTGTTTGTTTTAAACTATAAATTTGGAAAAGATATTGTCATTTTCCCTTTTTAGGTCAAAATAAGTGATTAAATCACCTTAATAAATGTGCAGGATGAGCACGATTCAAAATGAACCTTTCTCAATCATGAATAAAATCCCTCTGGAGTTGCGTCTATGATGGAACGATCTACGTAAAGAAGGACAAGACGAGGTCAAAAAATATTTGAAAGGGCTTACCAGTTTGTTGGAGATTGTGCCTCGGGGCGACATCATAAGAGCATTGGTCACATGTTAGGACCTGGCACACAACGTGTTCCATTTTTCAGACTTTGAGCTCACCCCGACCTTAGAAGAAATATCTGGGTACATCGAAAGTGCTGAGGTTCCTTTAAGGCACAAGTACTTGGTTGCCCCGAGAACCGTAGCTATACACAGATTCTTAGACTCGCTGAAGATAATCGGGACGGTTCATAACACGGATTTGGCGAATGGCTTTTGACCCCACACTTCATATACCACAAATATGGCCATATATGAGGGTTCAATAACCCGGAAAGAAAAATATATAGCAAAGGAAACCGGCAAAAATGGGAGGAACATAGACGTTTTGCTTTTATGGTGGTCTTTTTGGGGCTTTTGGTATTCCCGAGGAAAGATGAAAACATTGAGATAAAAATAGCTGGGGTCGTCAGCACTTTACTTACTCAAGCCAAAAGCACTTTTGCGCCCATGATAATAGCTGAAATCTTCTGTGCTCTTACAGCTACAAAGCCGGAGGAGACTTCTTTGAGAGGTGCAATCTATTATTGCAAATGCGGATGACCGAACACGTGTGCCATCGTCCTCAATTCCTTTGTTATACGTCTACAGAGAAAACCTGTATAGAGGAGTTTTATACGAGGATTAAGGGGGTCAGCTTGCTTGGAGGATTCACGGGCTAGACATCATACTTTCGGTCCCTCACTGCCAGTCAAATAGAGTGGACGTTCAGATGATTGCCTGTTGATGAAATCATATATATGCCAGCAGCACGGCCGCACTTCCTCTTGATAGGTCTTAACAACATTCAGCCGTATGCTCCGTATCGGGTTCTAAGGCAACTCGAGAGATGCCAAATAGTGCCAAAAGATGGTGATCTTAGTCTCCAAGTGGTTGAGATTGGTCCTGATGGCCAGTTTCCTGAAGCAAGGGTCCGCCAAGTCTGGAGTGAATGTCAATACTTGGCAGCGAATACCTGTGTACGAGATCGATATAAAGGGGAAGTTTCACCTGAGTATCATGCCTGGTATAGAAGGGACGTTGCATTTGGGAGGCCGACCAAAAAACCTCACCTCCAGGATTTTGCTAAATCATCGCTAGAATAATGAGCCTGGTTAGCTAAAGAAAATGAATACAGAGCTAAAATAGGAGAATTGGAAAAGCAAGTCTGAGACCTTCAGTTTGAAAACAGAGTGCAAACCACAGCCGATGAGGGTGAGTAGAAGAAATTGGCTAAAGAGAATGAAGCCTTACGATCATAAATTCAAAATATGAAGATAGCGGTCGCAGATCCCGTTAGGAGTGCCAAATATGCAAAACTTATAGAAAATCTAAGGCAAAAAGTGAATGACTACAGTTTTGACCTCAACAAAGCAGAAAGAGAATTACCCTGGGTTCGAAAACAATTGGCTAAACACGCAGAAGAACAAGCCCACATGGTTAAACAGTTGAAAGAAGAATACGATAATGAGGTCACGGGATTAAGGAAAAGGGTCATCGCCACAGAGAACAAAATAATCAAATAGGCAAAAGAATTCAAGATTGAAAGAGAGCATTGCTACGCGGCATTGACACAATTAGAAATGGACTTGCAACAACTTCAGGAACAAAACTAGGTAGCCGAGGCCATGGCCCAACAGATAGGGCGGTTGATTCAGGAAAAGGGCAGAATCAGAGAGAGAATCTTAACCGTTGCTCACTACATTACTAGGAAATGCCAAGTGTGTGAGAATATGACTCGCACCACCTTCTTTGCAACAATGATGATATTTGTGAAACAGATAATGAGTGACTTGGACATACTTTAGAGGGAACTTGCATATAGGCCCGCGGCGAGACCGAACGATGTCCCGTGGGCACAAGGAGCTTTAATGTATTCATGATTGTCATTTGAGTATGTATTTCCTTTTCTACTAGAGTCTGTCAGTTGTTTGAGTCTGCATTTTCTTTTCACTAAGACTCTGTCAGTTGATTGAGTCTGTATTTTCTTTTGAAATAGAATAGTTGACGGTAGAGTCTGTAGTTCCTTGTGTCATCAGAGTCTATTAGTTGTGTTAATATGTCAGTTTCGAGTCTCTGTAATCGAAGTATTTTCTATCAATAAAATTGAAAATCCCAAAACGTTTTGCTTCTATTTTACATTTTTTTTCACGAACTATGCTTGGTCTGATTCATGCGGGGTCATGATAAGTAGGCAATCTACATAGGATTCGACCGTAACTAAATGAAAATAAAAGAAAAAAAATGAAAGGAAATAGAGCAAAGAAAAATAAAAGAGAGAAAAATAAAATAAGAAACCAAATGAAAGAAACAATGGCAAAACAAGAGGGAACGAGAAAATAAGAACAAAGAGGAAACAAAGGCAAGAGCGAAAAGACAAAAGAAGAAGTTGCAATCGGGAATAAGGAAAGCCGGGATGACGCAAGCAGTTGAGCAAATGCATAATAACATCCATTAACTGCCTAGGTGCATTCATTCCCCAAACGTGCGGTTATCAAAACCCTAACCACTAACCAAGTAGTTTTTGATATTGAGTCCAGGCAGGTGGTTAGTTGATTGGCATTCTGGCAACCGATTCCTACAACACCCGGTCAAAAGACAAACTGAACATGACATGCCAGGAATCAGATACCAGTATTATGGACCCATCAAAAGAGGTAGAGGTGGTAGATGTTAATGCAATGAAAGAGGAGATGCGTAAGTTGAAGCAACAAATGGCGAAATGTATCAGGCCTGGGCTAAGGGGAAGCCGACGCCAGTTTATCCCGCTAATCCAGCCTATATCCCACCTTTGGCTTCGTCTTCGGAGCCTCCTACTGTGAATTCATCTCCAGCTTTCCATTTCTACCAACAGAGCTATGGAACCACCTCCTACCCTCCCCAAGATCCACCACCCAAACAAAACCCTCCTCCACCAATCACCCTTGTCTTTGTGGCGCCTCCACCTGCCACACTGCAAAGATCTTCTAGTGAGCCATTGTTTCAGGCTCACGACAACCAGTACTATCCTCCTGAGCCTACCTTTAAAGTTCTTGAGCCATATTCCTACACCCCCCACTTTGAGCTCCCGGTGGAAACTGAAAAGCCACTTAAGGGCACGGAGCAGGAGGAGATGTTTCGAAAAGTAAAAAGCCTGGAGCAATCCCTCAGGAACATGCAAGGATTGTGCGGCCAAGTCAGTGTGGCCTATAAGGATTTGTTTCTGTTCCCAGATGTTCAGTTACCAGCAGGGTTCAAAATGCCTAAGTTCGATCTGTATGACGGGCATGGTGACCCGGTAGCCTACCTGAGGGGATTCTGCAGCAAAATGAGAGGGGCAGGTGGAAAAGACGAGTTATTGATGGCGTACTTCAACCAGAGTTTGAGTGGGTCTGCTTTGGAGTGGTATACATGACAGGACCATGGTAGGTGGTATACCTGGGATGACTTGGCACAAGCGTTTGCCTACCATTTTCAGTACAATCTAGAAATTGTTCTAGATCGCCTGTCATTGATAAAACTTGAGAAGAAGCCCGGGGAAAGCTTCAGGGAGTATGGGTTCCACTGGAGGGAATAGGCCGTGAGGGTCGACCCTCCAATGAAAGAAAGCGAGATAGTTGATTACTTCTTGCAGGCTCTGGAGCCGACCTACTTTGGTCACTTGGTGACGACAATTGGCAAATCTTTTAATGAAGTTGCAAAGATGGGAGGCATGGTCGAGGAAGGGATTAAATCCAATAAAATCATGTGCTATTCAGCAATCAAAGCCACCACTCAGGCCATCCAAAGCGGCACTGAGGGTGTGCTCGGGAAAAAAAGGAAGGAAGAAGTTGCAACCGTTGAGTCTGGAGCTTGGTCCATATCTAGAGGCCCTTCACCCTACTACAACCAACCCCGACCCCACCACCAAAATTACCCAAACACTCCATATATCCCTCCACAACATTATTACCCACCGCTAGATCCATATTTTTCCCTCCACCATGATCAAGCTTATACCTAACCTCCGGCTCACATGCAATGGCGTGCACCGGCTCTCCAAAACTCATAACCAACTCCACAAAACACCTATCCAACCCCAAGAGCCCACAGAAATCCCTCCGGAGTAGGTCACCGACCAAACCTAGCCTTCAAAAATGAGAGATTACAGAAGCAAAAGACTTTCACTCAATTGGGAGAATCATATACCACTCTTTTTCACAAACTGAGGCAGTTAGGTTTGTTGAATCCAATTGAGCCCAAAAATGCCAAACCCCCTTCCTAGAAATCTGGACCACTCAGTAAGCTGTGAATACTGTTCGGGGGCCACCAGACATGATATAAAGAAGTGTTAGAAGCTAAAGACAACGGTGCAAGAGCTCATTGACACTCACTAGATTGAGGTTCAAGCCCTAGATGCACCAAATATTAACCAGAACCTGTTGCCGGCTCACCACAAGACCCATATGATTGAGTTAGTACAAAAGGGAGAACAGAAGAAGCCTTCGTAAACCGTAATGATGATCAGGGCTAGTGAGGACAGGCCAAACGAGAAATCAACTAGTGGAAGGACATTGATCAAGTTGGAGGAAACAATTAGCGAACCAGTTGTGGTGATACAGAAAAAGTTTTCAAGAAATGTTACAGTTAAACGAGAACTGGTTATGGTAGAAAAAGAGCCTTCGAGTAGTGTTGCAGTAAAGCAAAAATCAGCTAAAGTGGTGGTGCCGGGAGCAGTTGCCAAGCCCGTCGTGATTGTAAAAGGTGCTCGCATAGAGCCGATTATTATCAAGCCAGTGATTCTGTTACCAGTAATCAGTGAGAAGGCCTTTCCATGGAATTACGGTCGGGTGACAGTAATGTATAAGGGAAAGAAAGTTAAAGAAGAAGTTTGTGAAACTCATGGGCTGACTAGTTCAGGAATATGTTTCGCCCCTGAGGAATTGAGAAGAGCTAAAATTGCCAAAGATAACCTAATGCCCGTAAAGAAAGCCGTGACTGAAGAAAAGGCAAAAGAATTCTTGAAGAAGATGAAGGTGCAAGATTACTCCATTGTAGAAAAGTTGAGGAAGACCCCGACATAGATCTCATTGCTATCATTATTGATCCATTCAGACGAGCATCGCCGGGCATTGATGAAAATTCTGAATGAAGCCCATGTTTTAGATAAGATCTCTATGAACTATCTGGAGAAAATAACAAACAAGATTTTTGAGGTCAATAGGGTTACATTATCTGATGATGAGCTGCCGTTGGAAGGCACTGAGCATAATAGAGCACTTTACCTCACGGTGAAATGCGAAGACTCTGTGGTCACCCGAGTGCTGATTGACAATGGGTCCAGTTCAAACATCTACCCTCTCTCCACCCTAGACAAGCTTAAGGTGGACAGTGAGAGAATCCACAAGAATAGCATTTGCGTGTGAGGATTTGACAGAGGAGGAAAGGACACAGTAGGGGATATAGTGTTAGAACTGACGATAGGACCGGCTGAATTTACTATAGAGTTCCAGGTGCTCGACGTGGCTATTTCTTACAATCTCTTGTTAGGCCGACCCTGGATTCATGCAGAAAAAGCAGTTCCATCTACCTTGCATCAGATGGTGAAGTTCGAATGGGACAGACAGGAAATTATAGTGCATGGTGAAGACAATATGTGCGCTTTAAGTGATGCCATTGTGCCTTTCATAGAAGTTGACGACGACAAGGGGCCATGGGTCTACCAAGTCTTTGACATGGTCTTAGTGGAAAAGATCCCGGAAGAGGAGTGTATTCCATGGCCAAAGGTAGCTGCTGCATCCGTCATGGTGGCTTCAAAAATGTTGAAGAACGGGTTCATACCGGGCAAAGGTTTGGGTGCTGCTCTTCTAGGCATTGTGCAGCCAGTTTCTCTTCCCAAGAATTAGGATACTTTTGGTTTAGGGTTTAAGCCCACAACTACGGATTTAAGGCGGGCCCGCAAAATGAAGAAGAGGGCATGGGTCCTTCCCAAGCCAATCCCATGCGTGTCTAGATCATTTGTCAGGTCGGTTATTAGAAAGCAACTGTTGTCAAAAGTTTCTGGGTCATTGATTGGTGCTGATGGAGACTTGGACAAGGGGTTCGAAAGGTTGTTCGTTGAGGTTAACATGGTTTAAGCAGGGGAAGGTTCAAGCAAGGCAAATGTGCAGTTCGTCAGACCACGTGCAAAAGTCAACAAAATGGGTTTTGATTTTCTTTTGTTGTCTGGATTATTCCAGGGTTTGTAATTCAGATATTATGTTCCGTCCAATTAGATGTGTTAAAACCCTGTTATCTTTATATTCAATTAAATGCAAGTGTCTTTCTTTATTCATTCCTAATTTTGTTTCCATTTTCTTTTCTTCTCTGTAAAGTTCTTTTTATGCTGATATCAATGACATGACATGCATGAGGAATCTTCGGTCCAGTTTTAAAAGCCAATCTAACTCGGAAATAATAATTCAAGAAATTGAGTGTGATGATGAGTTGGAATACGATGATGATGAGTCATATGAAGAGATTAGTAAGGAATTAAGCCACTTTGAGTAAAAAACCCAAACCTAACCTAAATGACACAGAAGCAGTTAATCTAGTGGACCAAGATAATGTCCGTGAAACTAAAATAAGTGTTCATCTGGTAACGCAACTCAAGGAGGATATAATCAAAGCACTGTTCGAATACAAGGATATTTTTGCATGGTCGTATGATGATATGCTGAGTCTAAGCACTGACTTATTGGTTCACAAATTGCCCACTAACCCAGCACTCCCTCCTGTCAAGCAGAAGCTGAGAAAGTTCAAAACGGATATAAGTGTAAAGATCAAAGAAGAGATCACCAAGCAGTTCGAGGCGAAAGTCATTCGGGTCACGCGGTATCCCACTTGGTTAGCCAATGTTGTACCTGTGCCAAAAAAATATGGCAAGACCAGGGTGTGTGTTGATTATCGGGATCTTAACAAGGCAAGTCCAAAAGACAATTTCCTACTGCCAAATATCCACATATTTATTGATAATTATGCCAAACATGAGATTGGTTCTTTTGTGGATTATTACGCGGGTTATCATCAGATCTTAATGGACGAGGAAGGTGCAGAAAAGACAGTATTTATCACGCTGTGCGGAACATACTGTTATCGGGTCATGCCGTTTGGTTTGAAAAATACTGGGGCAATCTATATGAGGGCAATGACAATAATATTCCATGATATGATACACAAGGAAATTGAGGTGTACGTGGATGATGTAATCGTGATGTCTAGAAAGCAGTCTGACCATGTCAGAGATCTGAGGAAGTTCTTCCAAAGGCTTCGCAGGTACAATCTCAAGCTCAATCCTACAAAGTGCGCTTTTGGGGTGCCATCTGGAAAGTTGTTGGGATTCATAGTCAGCCACCGAGGTATTGAACTAGACCCGTCAAAGATCAAGTCTATTCAAGATTGCCACCTCCGAGGAACAAGACTGAGGTGATGAGTTTGTTGGGGAGATTGAATTATATCAGCAGGTTCATTGCTCAGCTCACAAAAACTTGTGAGACAATCTTTAAACTATTAAAGAAAGATGCTGCAGTCAAGTGGATGGAGGAATGTCAGGAGGCTTTTGATAAGATAAAAGGGTATTTGTCGAACCCACCCGTGTTGGTCCCGCCAGAACCAGGGAGGCCTTTGATTCTATATTTGACGGTTTTGGATAATTCATTCGGCTGTGTACTAAGGCAGCATGATGTTACTGGAAGAAAGGAGCAGGTTATCTATTACCTCAGTAGGAAATTCATATCTTACGAAGTTAAGTATACTTATCTTGAGAGAACATATTACGCACTAACTTGGGTTGCACAGAAGCTGAAACATTACTTGTCATCTTATACCACTTACCTCATATCTCGATTGGATCTATTGAAGTATATCTTCAGAAGCCTATGCCCATAGAGAGGCTTGCAAAGTGGCAGATCCTGCTTACAGAGTTTGACATTGTCTACGTAACTTGAACCGCAATGAAAGCATAGGCCTTGGCGGATCATTTGGCCAAGAATCCAGTTGATGAGGATTATGAACCTTTGAAGACTTATTTTCTTGATGAAGAGGTGATGCACATTGATGATTTGGAACAAGTTGAGAAGCCAGGATGGAAACTTTTCTTTGATGGGGCTGCCAACATGAAAGGCGTGGTGATAGGAGCAGTACTTATTTCTAAATAAGGAAGCACTACCCCGTTACAGCTCAACTTCATTTCTATTATACTAACAATATGGCAGAATATCAGGCATGTATCTTGGGTCTGAGGTTAGCTGTAGAAATGGGTGTCCAGGAAGTCTTGGTCATGGGTGACTCAGACCTACTGGTGCACCAAATTCAAGGAGAATGGGAAACACGGGACTTAAAGCTCATACCGTACCGACAATGTTTGCATGATCTTTGTCAACGGTTTCAATCAGTAGAGTTTAGGCACATTCCAAGGATTTATAATGAGGTTGCTGATGCGCTAGCCACTTTGGCGTAAATGTTGCATCATCCGGATAAGGCTTATGCAGACCCTTTGCAGATTCAGGTTCATGATTAGCATGCTTATTGTAATATGGTTGAAGAAGAATTTAACGGTGAGCCGTGGTTTCATGAGATCAAGGAATATATCAGGATGGGGTGGTATCCGGTACATGCCACAGGTGACCAGAAAAGAATGATTCGACGGTTGGCAAGCAGTTTTTTCTTTAGTGGAGGAGTGTTGTACAAACGAACTCCAAATCTCGGACTGTTAAGATGCATTGATGCGAGGCAGGCCACATCTATCATGACTGAGGTACATTTCAAAGTTTGTGGACCGCATATGAGTGGGTACGTTCTGGCAAAGAAGATCCTCCGAGAGGGTTATTACCGGCTTACTATGGAGCAGGATTGCATCAGTTACATACGCAAATGTCATCAGTGCCAAGTGCATGGAGATTCGTTCTCCACCATCAGAATTACACACGATGTCCACACCGTGGCCTTTTATTGCACGGGGCATGGATATCATTGGGCCAATTGAACCAGCAGCGTCAAATGGGCACAGGTTCATTTTGGTGGCTATAGATTATTTTACCAAGTGGGTAGAGGCCAAAACTTTCAAGTCCGTAACCAAGAAAGCTGTGGTGGATTTTATGCATTCAAACATTATCTGTCGGTTTGGGATACCAAAGGTGATCATTACAGACGATAGAGCTAATCTCAATAGTCATTTGATGAAAGAGACATGTGAGCAGTTCAAGATTACCCATCGCAATTCTACCCCATACCATCCTAAGGTGAATGGTGCGGTTGAAGCCGCCAACAAAAATATAAAGAAAATACTTCGAAAAATGATAGAGGGTTCTAGACAGTGGAATGATAAGCCTCCTTTTGAATTGTTGGGGTACCGCACCACTGTTCGAACTTCAGTAGGGGCGACTTCTTATTCACTGGTGTATGTCACCGAAGTAGTGATACCCGCAGAAGTGAAAATCCCATCCCTTCGAACTATCGCGGAGGCTGATATCGATGACGATGAATGGGTAAAAACCCGCCTGGAACAGTTGAGTTAAATCGATGAGAAAAGATTGGCATCAGTGTTTAATGGCCAATTGTAACAATAAAGAATGGCAAGAACGTACAATAAGAAAGTGCGTCCGAGGAAGTTTGAAGTGGGACAGTTAGTGCTGAGACGTATTTTGCCTCACTGGGCTGAAGCAAAAGGAAAGTTTTCCCCAAACTGGCAGGGGCCATTTGTCGTGACCAGAGTATTTTTTAATGGTGCACTATATCTAACAGACGTGGAAGGAAAATGTGTAAAAATGGCTATCAATTCCGATGCAGTCAAGAGATACTATGTATGATTTCTTTGTTTGATTGTACTTGTTTGTATTTGGCATATTTTGAAGATTGAAATGACGAAGGCGTTTTGTTCTTCTATCTAAACATTTTATTCCTTGTCATCCCTTTGAACCTTATTTATTTTCTTTCATACCCCTCTTTCGAAATAAATGGCACAATTCAGAAACGCAAGTGCAGAGGATAAGTAAGGAAGAAAAGAAAAATAAAAGAAGAAGATAAATGAAAAAAAGAAGGAAAGAAAAAAAAAAGAAAAAGAAGAGAAAATCACAAAAACAAAGTAATTCCTATGACGTGAACTACGTTTGACTTGATCCCGAAAGGGTACGTAGGCAGCCTCTCTCTGAGGTTCAGTCGCACCAAAATAAAAATCCAAAAGTCCCCAAGCAAGAAACTGGGGCAGAAGTTGTGGTTGTTGTGAGAGATCTGATTCCGAAAGTTGTAATTTTAACCCATTTTGAATTGTTTTTGAGCCTTTTTTACCCTTTATTTCTAACCCTGTCCAAAAGCCCACATTACGGTCCAAAGAAAGTCCTTCTGATTAGTCTTTGAGAAATGCTAAGTCAAGCAGGTAAAGGTAATCCATGTCTGGGGAAACACTCTGGTTCAAGCCGGAAAAAATTAAAAAATGAGAGAGTCTTATTGGTGAAAATCCTCGCGGGCACCGTAAGGCGATGGTAGTTGAGAGAAATAAAAATGAGAGAGTCTTATTGGTGAAAACCTTCACAGGCACCGTAAGGCAATGTGAGTTGAGAGAAATTGGAATGAGAGAGTCTTATTGGTGAAAACCCTCACGGGCACCTTGAGGCGAAAGTGAGTTAAGGACTGAACAAATGAGAGAGGTTTGTTGATGGAAAAGTGATTCAAGGCACCACAGGATGAACAAGGTCAAGGTTTGGGTAAAGTAATCAAGCGATCGAAACTCTAAGGCAACGTGATATGACAAATGGAAGTTGATTGGTTGAGCATATTGGCCGATTAGTCCGAAATGCATGTCATGACCATTGGTACCAGCTGTTCCGGTCAGATAAGTTTCTTTTCGTTCTTCTTTTTAGCAGTCATCCGATTTTGGATTCTTCGTATCCTTAACTCGTAAAATCATTGCATTTCATTTTATTTTGGGGTTTATCTGTCTAAAGATGTTTCAATTTCAGTTTTGTTCTAAGCAAGTGAAAAGGGATGTCAAAGCTCACTACCAGTGTTCAAAATTGCAAAGCACAGCGTGGTTAGAGCATATTAAAGGCAACATGATGTAAGGTGGAATACCGGGGATCGCCGGAAGTTTCATCAATGGAATGATTTGGGTAATGTCGTAGGAAACACAAAGGTCCAGATAAAGCGGTCAGAGGTATGAAACAGCAACATGGGTATAAAACACTTGGGTTGTCAAAGTCGTGGGGTCTAAAAGTCGGTCAGAAAGTCAAGCGGTTCAGAGCCAGTTCAGGGAAACAAGTCAAAGAAAAACATGGCCGCGGGGACATCCTCAGCAAGAATTCCATCAACTAACCACCATTTTAAACTTAAAAAATTTTCTTTGATTGAAACAGAGGCAGAAAAATTTGATTATTTCGGAGGAACTCTCCGTAAAGGAAAAACAAGCATCAATCAGGTTTGACCGTAAAGTGGGGTTTGATCAAAATACAAGATAATCATGAATAGCATAAGGGGATGTAAGTTGGTGTAAAATTTTGTATGTTTAAGATAAGGTTCAATTAGAAGTTGTGAGGACCTTCCTGGATAATAAGACTTAGCTTTCAAACTCTTAGTAATAGTTTGTATAATGATTCAGTTAACACTCACCCATGTACCCAGCTTCCAAACTGGGGCAGGAAATTTTCTTTGTTTGTCTAATTTGTAGAAATCAGGAGCCCGCCTGGAGAACAGAGGCATATTTCAAGTTTTAGAAGTCAGGAGCCCGCATGGAGAACAAAGGCCTACAATTCAAGTTTGAGCAGTCAGGAGCCCACCTGGAGAACAGAGGTGTTACAATTCAAGTTTTAGTTTTCAAAGTCTTATTAATGTCTGGTAATATGTGCCCAGATATCAAACTGGGGCAGAAAATTTTCCTTGTTTTTGTCTATTTTGTTGAAGATGGGAGCTCGCCCGTATAACAGAGGCATGCATTTTTCAAGTGTTGACGTCGGGAGCCCACCAGTATAACAGAGGCATACATTTTCAAGTGTTGAAGTCGGGAGTGTATATATATATATATATATATATATATATATATATATATATATATATATATATATATATATATATATATATATATATATATTCGGGAGCCCGCCCGTAGAACAAAGGCATATATTTTCAAGTTTTGAAGTCGGGAGCCCGTCCATATAACAGAGGCATATATTTTCAAGTTTTGAAGTCGGGAGCCCGCCCCTATAACAGTGGCATACATTTCAAGTTTTGAAGTCGGGAGCCCGCCCGTAGAACATAGGCATATATTTTCAAGTTTTGAAGTCGGGAGCCCGCCCATAGAATAGAGGCACATATTTTCAAGTTTTGAAGTCGGGAGCCCCCCTGTATAACAGAGGCATATATTTTCAAGTGTTGAAGTTGGTAGCCCACCCGTATAATAGAGGAATACATTTTCAAGTGTTGAAGTCGGGAGCCCGCCCGTATAACAGAGGAATACATTCAAGTCCAGCAGTTTGAAGAAAAGGGAAAACATCTTAGTTTACAATTCGAAGCAACAACAATGGATTTCACCGAGAGGATGCAAGACAACAAAGCAATAGGAAGTACAAGAGCATGTTTGAAGAATCTAGATAGGACTTTTGTAATTCATAGATCATTGCTTAGTCTAATTTCTTTTATTTTGACATGGTGTAATAAGGGAGGTCAGTAAGCAGTAGCAGCAGTAAAATCACAGCTTTATGGTAGTCCCAGCTACCAGACATTCCCGAACTACACTGACCTGATTCCTTTTTAGCCAAGGATATGTAGGTAACCTCAGAAGCAGGGTGCGATCAAATATTTCAAAAATGCTTCACGCGGAGTATTCACATGGGCAAAAATCGCTCGAATCCGCTCACTTATCTTTGCACGAAAATTCTTCGTGTTCCCGAGCAAAGAGGGGCAACTGTGAGCACATGATTTTTGCCCTATATGAATTACTCCAAAAAATTCAAACAAAATGATTTGTTTCATTATTTTTTAATTTTGTGGATTTTTTGTGATATTTTATGGTAATTGTTTGCATTTTTGTTTTTGCATTTTAATTGATGAAAAATATAAAAAATATACTTGGCATTTGCATTTAGGATTTAATTTCACATTTTGGATTAATTAGTAATTAAGTTCAAAAAATAAAGAAAATAACAAAAATTGTTCTTCTGCATTTATACTTTTAATTGTCTTAGTTTGCGTTTAATAAGGAATTATTGTATTTGAAAATTGAGTAATATAATTTCAGAAGTCAATTTGGGTCTTTATTTTTAAATTTGGAATTTAATAAAAATCAGAAAATATAAATACAAAATAAAATAATAAAGGAAAAAAAGAGAAAAAGAAAAAACAAATAAATAAATTAAAAAGAGGATTTTTTAACAATTAATAGGATGTTAATTTGTTTGGGCTATTTTTAATTCCAGCCCAAAACTCCTTCCCAAATCCTGTCAAAAAGGCCCAGATCCACCCTTATACCCGGTCCAAATGACTGTGCCTTTGAGACTTATAAAATGACATAGTATAGGAGGGATGCTACATCGTTTTGAATTAATGAATGCCAAATCAATCCAAGCCATTCATCCACCCTAATCCAACGGTTCTGAGTTGATCTTGTTTTTAAATGAAAATGTCCTAAGATACTAATGAACCCTAGAGACCATATTCACCATCCTCGTACCTCTCCTGCTCCTTCCCGTCACTGCCGCCACCGCCGGCCGGCCGAAAATCACCTCCGGGGGCGGCAAAGCTCCAATGAACCCCAAAAACACACCCCTGAATATCCTCTTCCCCCTTATCTCTAATCCCACCATGTTTTCCCTCAACTCCCTTCCCAATTCCTCGAATCTTCAAAACTATTGTCACCGTCTCCGCCGTGTCCGGCGGAGGTCACCCCAAACCGGTCCAAAATCACACCCCATGCTCCTCTCCTCCTCCTCTTTTCATGTCCAGGTTTAGATTCCCTCAAATCACCACCAAATTCCTCGAATTTAAAATCGACACTCAGGCCCAAAACCCTAAATCTTCTAAATTTCACCAAATTCACACCACGTGGTCTCCTCACTCCCTTCATGACGAATCCATCGTCAATAGCACTCGAATCTCACCGAAGTGGGTCGAATCTTAAACCTAAGAAGTGTCGGGACTATAGAAGTATAAGTATACCAGTGAGTTCTTCGTTTTTTTTTCTCGTGTTAATTTCTCTTCCATGTCCGATTGGTTTATTATTTTGTTTAATTATTTTGGGGTCCTGTTTGAGGTCAATAATTAGGATTCTGCTTCACTGTTCTTATTTGTTTGTTTTATTTTTAATAATTGACCGCATGAATTAATTCTATCATTAGTTTAAGAATGGTTTGTTGATAATTGAGGTCCTGAGTTTTAGTTTAAGTTTGGAATGATCGATTGAAAGTCAATAAGTTTTCTCTCATTTAATTTTTCTTCATAATTGATTCTATTTTGTTCTAATATTTAATGTTTGTTTGATTTGGTTCTGATTCATTACTGATAATTTGGTTGTTAGATCGTTTAAATTACTGGTTTGTTTTGTCAGTAAGACTAGTTTGGATTAATAGTTTAATCGGATTCCATTACCATGTTTTGATTAGTTAGTTCGAGTAATTAGTTCAATTTTAGGATTTGTTTGGCTTTAGCTTAATT
Source organism: Nicotiana glauca (assembly GCA_026770625.1). Classification (NCBI taxonomy): domain Eukaryota; kingdom Viridiplantae; phylum Streptophyta; class Magnoliopsida; order Solanales; family Solanaceae; genus Nicotiana; species Nicotiana glauca. Next base: position 81,265 of record MU785927.1, read on the forward strand.
TCTTTTTTCCTTTTTGGGTAAATAACCATGGTTACTACTAAGGTTAAGGGGCTGGGTCAGTTAATTTTACTTTGGTAAGTTTCAGATTGAATAAAGGGTAATTGGGGTAATTCAAGGAAAGAAATCTTGCAATTAACTGATTTGAAAATCCCTAGAACATTCTAGATGGGGTTCCAATCAGAATTTAAGAAATTTAGTAGTATAACTTGGAAAACAAGTTAGCCCTTTAGGGACACTTAAGTAAAAACGAAAATTAAGAAAGGATTGTAGTGTAAAACTGAAAATAAAAAAGAGGGGGAAAATGGGTAGTGCAATCTAGAAGCTTCCCTTTGATTTTCTGCCAATAAAAGGCACCCCTTTGCCTTCTTTTACAAGTTTTCAGATCTGAAAAATCCCCCCAAAAAGGTCTCTACAAGTTTTAGCAGATCTGAAATTTCAATTGGAAATCCAAAAACTCTTTTAGATCTTAGTTCTTCCAAAAACAAATACAAAACAAAAAGCAAAAAAAAAATCAAAAAATACTGCTACATTTAAGTTTCCTAGGCCAATTTCAAGTTTTAGCAATTGTTTTTTTTGTGATTGAGGTGTTAAAGGGTTTCTGGGTAAACTTCGAGCTGAACTTTGTTTCTTCGAGTTTAATTTTGGTTTGTTGAAGTTACAGAAGTGTCTGGGTTCACTTTCAAATTCATTTGGTGTTATTGAAGCTTTTTTGATGGGATTTCTGTCTGATTTGGTGTAAAAACATCCACTGGTTTCCTTTGAGATCATTTCTGGGTTGAACTACTATTGGTTGTGACTTCTGTGCGTGTTAATGCAGCTGATTCTATCTCCTTCTTCTCATTTCATATCAATTCCAGGTACACAGTTGTAACTCTGATAATTGTGAGCTGAAAACGTGGAGAATGAATCTATGTGAAGAATTGAAGCATGAATTGTGATTTAGTTCACTTCTTGATTTGTGTACTCAGACATTTAGTTCACTGATGTTGTTTAGATCATTGCGGTTTTTGTATTAACTGGACTGTATAAACTTCTACTTCTCAGATTTGTATGAGCTTTTTGAGTTGAGTACTAGTTGTAATTAATTTCATGTTAGGTTAATAGAATAGTTCATGTTAGTTTTAGTTAATTTCCTGTTAGCTATTTCGTACATCTATCTAAGAGGTGACTCAGTAATGAGATAAAACCTCGAGCAGTTATTTTCATTTTCAATTTGTAATTAAATAGGAATGTTTTAGGGATTATTTTGGACTGTGTCGAACTTTAGTAGAATGAAATATCGCGTTCAATGATAGTAGATAGTGGAATGTAGATTGATTAAGTCTTCATGCTTAATTAGGTAGTAGGTATCATATGTGCATACATAATCATAATCATAGATAAATATGTTGGTTTAGATGTTGGATTTAAATTTTAGTTTTAGCATGTTTATTCACAAATGAGAAAATCACGGTCCAGTAAAGTTAAGATTCTTAAATTGACGTTAAGCTCCAGTTTTTGCTTTTTAAAAATTCGAATTATGCCTTTTTATTCTTCGATGGTTTTGAGTGTCAAATTAGCATAATATCGGTGTTAACCAAATGATTCGAAATGGTTGTAGCATGGTGATCGTTTGAATTCAATTTTTGTTCCATGATCAGTATTAAAGCCTGTTTCAATTTAAGCCTTGTTTCTGGGCCCAAATGCGTGGCCCAGCTAAAAACAACCAGGATCGTACCCCTGAACTTTCCCCCCTCACATCAAGCTGGGGCTCGTTTTGGGCACAAGGCTTAGATATTTCACTAAAGATTCCGCCCCGTCATATGACCCCAATTTTCTAAAAAGGCTCTCCTCTTGTTTAAATGTAGATTTGAATTCAAGGCCCAAATACTTTGAATGCTTTTAACAATAGTGATCAACAATACTAATTAATTAGGCCCTTTAGAGGCAAATAAAATAGAGAATTGTAGTTTGCTTTAGGTTGGCTTTAAATAATAAATGAGGTGTGCCACGCCAAATAAAATGCATAAATAGCGTGGCCCTCTTAAATACGTCTTTAAAAATATTTTAGACCTCGAGACGTGCCATTTAGCAAATTTTATGACTTCCCGCAAAGTTAATAATACGCTAGTTGCTTTAGGCCTGACATTTAATAATATTACCTTCCTAAATTCTGGTGCGCATTTATGTGACCCAAATCCAAATCCCAACGAAGTTGAAATGTGTCGAAAACTACGGGTGTATTTATGTGACGTGGTTCAAGACGTGTTTTCACGACGTTGCAATTCTCTTTAAAAAAATAATAAAAGCAGTTCAAAGTTAAAAAGCATATAAGTTGAAACATGTTTTAAAATCATATAAATATGCCAAATATGACAGTTGAGCGACCGTGCTAGAACCACGGAACCCGGGAATGCCTAACACCTTCTCCCGGGTTAATAGAATTCCTTACTCGGATTTCTGGTGCGCGGACTGTTAAACAGAGTTAATAATTTCCTCGATTTGGGATTCAAATGGTGACTTGGGACACCATAAATCTCCCAAGTGGCGACTCTGAATCTTTAATAAATAAAGCCCGTTTTGATTGTCCTTTAATTGGAAAATTTTATACGCCCTTGCAGGTGTAGGTAAAAAGGAGGTGTGACATTAATATGATTAAATTTGACTTTGGTCAATATTTTGGCTAAACAGATCCGTACCCATAATGTGACGGTCCCGGATGGTCCGTAGAAAAATATGGGACTCGGGCATATGCCCGGAATCGAAATCTGAGGTCCCGAGCTCGAGAAATAAATTTTTGTGTGAAATTATTTTCTTAAATTAATTAAGGAAAATGGAATTAAAATTTGATCAGAAGACTATGGTATCGGGCTCTTATTCTGGTTCTGACTCCCGGTACAAGTATTATATGCGATTTAAGCGCTTTCTGTAAAGTTTGGTTGAAAACGGGCGTCATTTGACGTGTTTCGGACTTGAAATGGAAATTTATGTTCTATGAAAATTTTGGAAAGAATTTTGGATTTTGAGGCGTAATTTGATATAAATGATGTTATTTTGGCGATTTGATCGCTCGAGTAAGTCCGTAAGATGTTTTTGAGGTTTGGAGCCCCGAGGGCTCGGGAGGGTTTTGGAGAGGCCGCGAGTGCATTTGAACCTTTGGAAAACCAGCTGATGCTCTTCGGACCTGCAGGATTTGCATTTGCGAAGCATGGTTCGCAAAAGTAGTATTCGCAAATGTGAAAGTCCCATCGCAAAAGCAAAGATGGCCTAGGTCTGACAGTCTCGCAATTGCGAGATTTTCCTTCGCAAATGCAAAGTGTTCTTGTCCGCAAAAGTGATGCCTGAGGTCGCAAATGCGAGACCTGGGGAAAATGGGGAGTTCGTAAATGCGAACAATTCCTTCGCAATTCACAAGTGCGAACCCAGTTTCGCAATTCCCATATCAGAGACATGCATTTTTCCTACTTACACGAATTTTCACCCCATTTCTTCATTCTTTCAACTCAAACACTCCATAGGCGATTTTCCAAGAAAACTTTCTTCCCCAAATGATTTGTAAGTCAATTTTTACTTAACTTCTTCAATCTTTAACATCATTAAACATGTTTTCATCTTAAAATCAAGGATTTTCGTGGGTGAAAATGGGAACTTTGGGTAGAACCTAAGTTTTCTTAAAATATGGGATTTGGACCTCAAATTGAGGTCCGATTTCAAAAAAAAAATCATAGATATGAACTTGTGGGGGAATGGGTAACCGGTTTTTTGTTCGAACCTCGGGTTTTGACCACGTGAGCCCGGGGGCATTTTGGGAATTTTTGAGTAAAACTTTTGGAAAATTTATTTTCATGCATTCAAATTGATTCAATTAGCATTTGTTGATACATTCAAGTAATTTGTGACTAGATTCGAGAAGTTTGGTGATGAATTCAAGGGGTAAAGCTATACTAGAGGCTTGAGCTGAGTTTGGAGCATTTGAGGTAAGTGTTTGGTATAACCTTGGCTTGAGGGAATAAGAGTTGAGTCTTGTTTGCTACTTGTTAATTGTCGAGTACGGTGTATAGGCGTGGTGACGAGTATCTATACATTGGTGTCTAGTATGAGCGTTAGTCCTTGAAATGCGATTATCATGTTTTGTTGAAATTTCCATGCTTAATTGAGGATTACTATATATTGTAAAGAACGTATGAAAGACATTATGATTATTTGATTCTCTAGAGCATTGGCTTGATTGATGGAGTAAATTATAAAGTAAGGTACGAAAAAAAGATATGGTTTATTTGTTATTCCCTTGCCGGGACATTTTGTTAGTTGTTGATTTTCTCCCTTGCCGGGACATTGAGTTTATTGATATTGTTCCCTTGTCGGGATTTAACTGCTTTGTTGTATTCCCTTGCTGGGATTTTCTTCCCTTGTTGTTTGTTTACTTCTTGCCCCGTATTTGTGACTGTTGTTTGGATGAGAAAGTAGGATATTGGTGGAGCGGGTTGCACGCCGCAATAATGATAAAAGATATGGATCGGGTTGCACGTCACAACAATGATAAAAGATATGGATCGGGTTGCACGCCACAATACTGATAAATGATATGGATCGGGTTGCACGCCACAACAACGATAAACGATATGGACCTTGTTGCACACCGCAACAATAATAAATAATATCTATACGGGTCGGGTTGCGCGTCACAACAATGATACCTGAGGGTCGGGTTGCAGACCGCAACAACACTAAACGATATTTATGGATTGGGTTGCACGCTACAACAATGATATTTGAGGACCGTGTTGCACGCCGCAACAGTGGCTGACGCCAGTGTGTTTTATTTGGAATATTCGTATTCTTGACTCGCTATAAAGTCTTTGGTTGTTTCTATCTTATATTATGATTTCCTAATTATAATTGTTGCCTCCCCATAATATGATCCTCCCTACTGTTTGTTGACTGTTTACTTCCCGTATTTCGTTCCTTTGTATGTATATATTTGAACTGTACAGGTTTATCTGGTAGTCTGGTCCTAGCCTCATCACTACTTCCCCGGGGTTAGGCCATGAACTTACTAGCACATAGGGTCGGTTGTGCTGATGATACACTCTGTGCATCTTTTTGCACAGATTCAGGTGTTGGAGCAGCACTTGAGTAGCAGTAGCATTCTGGGGGCGAGCTTTCAGTCCAGGGACATTCGAGGTAGCCTTGCTGACGTCTGCAGGCCCAGAGTCCCTTTCTATTTTATTTAGTTTGTTATTTTTTTTACCGAAGCAGACAGTTTTATGTTTCATTCAGACCTTGTATTTAGTATTTTCTAGACGTTTGTGAGTATTGTAACACTAGTCTTGGGCAGAGGATTTTGTTAAACTTCCGCATTTCTTTCAGTTAATTACATGTGATACTTTCGCTTTATTATTAAATGCTTCATTATTTCTAATATTGTTGATGTTCGCTAAAAGAGGTAATTGATAATTGGCTTGCCTAGCTCCTATTAGTAGGCGCCATCACGACCCCCGAAGGTGTGAAATCTGGGTCGTGACAAGTTGGTATTAGAACACTAGGTTACATAGGTCTCACAACTCACGGACAAACTCGGTAGAGTCTGAGGGATCGATACGGAGATGTTTGTATTTATCCCCTAGAGGCTACAGAGTTAGGAAAATTTCACTTTCGTTCTTTCTTGTCGTGCGATTCCGTTTCTCAAATACCGCTTGTCTTTCTACTCTGTTCTTTCACAGATGGTGAAAACACGCACTTCCTCTTCTACCGCGCAGCGACCCTAGCTCCCAGCAACAACTCCTACGAGGGGCAAAGGGCGAGGCCGAGGTCGTGCCAGAGGTCGAGGTAGGTACAGAGCTCAGCCCCGAGCAACAACCTTAGAGGTGGATCCTCAAGTTGATTACGATGATGAGGTTCCAGCCCAGCAACTCCGGTGGGCCCAGGTCAGGTCCTAGAGGGGTTCATTACCTTCCCAGTTCTTCAGGATGCCCTAGTCCGATTGGTAGGCTTCGTGGAGAGTGTCATCCGAGCGGGTTTGCTTCCAGGAGTTCAACTAGCGGTGGCAGATCAGCCGGGTACTATGGCTCAGGCCGAGAGTGAGATCACTTTTCAGGAGGCAGCTAATGTGGGTCGTAGAGTTGAGGTGGTCCTGCCACAGGGAGGCGGCCATAGGTCGAATAAGAGGCCCCGTCATGTAGGCAGATTCAGTGGTACCTCATCTGGAGGTAGAGGTACTTATGGTAGAGGCCATCCTCCCAGGTCCTTTCAATCAACTCTCCATATCACTCATGGTACTTCAGGTGATTATTTAGGTCGACAGGGTCAGCCTCAGTTTCCTCAGATACAACGTTCGTGTAGATGTTATGAGTGTGGTGAGTATGGTCACAATAGGAAGGTTTGCCCGAGGTTTAGGGGTGCTCAGCCGCAGCAGATGAGGTCTTTCCATGTTTATGGCGACACGAGGCATATTGTCAGATATTGCCCTCGAGTTTATGGCAACTCTCAACAGCAGAGTTCTCGTGTGATGGTTCAGGTACCAGAGGTTCCTCATCCTACCCAACCAGTTAGAGGCGGTGGCAGAGGTGTTAGATGTGGAGGTAGAGGTCATAGAGGTAGAGTTCAGGTTGCCATAAGTAGAGGCCAACCAACAGCCAGGCCAGAGGCTGAGTCTTCAGATGCAAACATTACAGGTACCATTATGATTCGTATTAGAGATGCTTCAATGCTATTTGACCCTGGGTCTATGTATTCGTATGTGTCGTCCTATTTTGCACCCTACCTGGTTATGCCTAGTAATGCTTTGGGTATTCCTATTTATGTATCTATACCGATGGGTGATTCTACATTGGTCGACCGAGTTCATCGTTCCTGTGTGGTAGTGATTGAGGGTCTTGAGACCCATTTTGATTTATTGCTCTTAGACATGGTAGATTTTGACATTATATTAGGGATGGATTGGTTGTCCCCGTATCATGCTATCTTAGATTGTCACGCCAAGACCGTGACCTTGGCTTTGCCAGATTTGCCCCATTTGGAGTGGAGAGGGATCCTAGGGCATACCACCCGCAGAGTTATTTCATATGTGAAGGCTCGACGCATGGTCGAGAAGGGGTGTTTAGCTTATCTGGCGTATGTTCGTGATTCCAGCGCAGAGGTACCTTCTATTGATTTTGTTCCTAATGTTCGGGAGTTCCCCGAGGTTTTCCCTTCAGACCTGCCGGGTATGCCGCTCTACAGGGATATTGATTTCTGTATTGATCTAGCTCCGGGCACTCATCCCATTTGTATCCCACTGTACCGCATGGCCTCGCTAGAGTAGAAAGAGTTAAAAGATTAGTTGAAGGATTTGCTAGAGAAAGGTTTCATTAGACCCAGTGTTTCTCCTTGGGGTGCGCCAGTGTTATTTGTGAATAAAAAGGATGGTTCGATGAGGATGTGCATTGATTACCGGCAATTGAACAAAGTGACGATTAAGAACAAGTATCCACTGCCGATGATTGACGATTTGTTCGACCAACTTCAGGGTGCGAAGGTGTTTTCAAAGATAGACTTGAGATCTGGCTACCATCAGCTGAGGGTTAGGGCATTTGATGTCCCTAAGACAGCCTTCCGAACTCGGTATGGGCATTATGAGTTCCTGGTCATGTCGTTTGAGTTGACCAATGCCCTGACAGCATTTATGGAGTTGATGAACCAAATGTTCAGGCCTTATTTGGACATGTTCGTGATAGTCTTTATTTATGATATTCTGGTGTACTCCCGCAGCTAGGAGGAACACGAGCAGCACCTCAGAGTGGTTCTTCAGACTCTAAAGGATAGTCAGTTATATGCTAAGTTCTTGAAGTGCGAGTTCTGGTTGAGTTCGGTTGTATTTTTGGGTCACGTTGTATAACAGGAGGGTATTCAGGTGGACCCAAAAAAGATTGAGGCAATCAAGAACTGGCCTAGACCAGTATCATCGATAGAGATTCGGAGTTTCTTTGGGTTAGCAGACTATTACCGTCAGTTCGTGGAGGGGTTTTCATCTATTGCAGCCCTGATAACCAGATTGACCCAGAAGGGTGCCCAGCTCAAATGGTCAGATGAGTGTGAGGCGAGCTTTCAGAAGCTCAAGACAGCTCTGACTACAACACCGATATTGGTTTTTCCCACAGGTTCAGGGCCTTATGCAGTCTATTGTGATGCTTCCCGTATTGGACTTGGTGTAGTATTGATGCAGGATGGCAGAGTCATTGCCTATAATTCGAGCCAATGTGGTGGCCGATGCATTGAGTAGGAAGTCCGCCACCATGGGTAGTCTTGCTTATATTCCGGTCAGCCAGAGATCGCTTGCTTTGGATATTCAGGCCTTGTCCAATCGATTTGTTATGTTGGATATTTCTGAGCCTAGTAGTGTTAGCTTGCATGATCACTTGTTCCTCATTATTGGAGCGTATCCGTGATCGCCAGTTTGACGATCCCCATTTGTGTGTCCTGAGAGACACAGTGCAGCGTGGAGGTGCCACGAAGGTGACCTTAGATAACGATAGTGTTGTGATATTGAAGGGGCGAGTTTGTGTGCCCAATGTCGATGGGATTCGAGAGTTGATCTTAGCGGAGGCCCATAGTTCTCGGTATTCTATTCACCCGGGCACTGCGAAGATGTATCAGGACTTGCGGCAGCATTATTGGTGGCGTAGGATGAAGAAAGATATTGTGGCTTATGTGGCTCAATATTTGAACTGTCAGCAGGTTAAGTATAAACATCATAGTCCTGGTGGGTTGTTTAAGAGGATTGAGCTTCCCGAGTGGAAGTGGAAGAGGATTACTACGTATTTTGTTACCGGTCTCCCATTGACCCGGAAGAAGTTTGATGCGATTTGGGTCATTATTGATAGGCTGACCAAGTCAGCGCATTTCATTCCTGTGGTAGTCTCCTATTCTTCTGAGAGGTTGGCTGAGATTTATATCCGGGAGATTTTTTCCCTTCACGGTGTGCCAGTATCTATCATTTCGAGCCGAGGTACACAGTTTACCTCACGCTTCTAGAGAGCAGTTAAGCGAGAGTTGGGCATCCAGGTTGAGTTGAGTATAGCATTTCACTCCCAGATGGATGGACAGTCCGAGCGGACTATTCAGATATTGGAGGATATGCTCCGAGCCTGTTTCATCGATTTTGGAGGCTTGTGGGACCAGTTTTTGCCTTTAGCAGGGTTCACCTACAACAATAGCTACCAGTCCAGCATCTAGATGGCTCCATATGAGGCGTTGTATGGTAGGCGATGTCGGTCTCCAGTTGGATGGTTTGAGCCGGGAGAGGCTCGGTTATTGGGCACAGATTTAGTTTAGGAGGCCTTGGATAAGGTCAAGATCATTCAGGACGGGCTTCGTTCGGCTCAGTCGCGACAAAAGAGTTATTCAGATCGTACGGTTCAAGATGTAGCTTTCATGGTTGGTGAGCGAATATTGCTCTGAGTATCGCCTATGAAGGGCGTGTTGAGATTTGGGAAGAAAGGCAAGCTTAGCCCTAGGTTCATTGGTCCATTTGAGATTCTCGATCGTATGGGAGAGGTGGCTTATAGACTTGACTTGCCGCCTAGCTTGTAAGCCGTGCATCCAGTGTTTCATGTGTCCATGCTTTGGAGGTATCACGGCGATCCAGCCCACGTGTTAGATTTCAGTACTGTCCAGTTGGACAAGGATCTGTCTTATGAGGAGGAGCCGATAGTTATTCTAGACCGTCAGGTCCGTCAGTTGAGATCCAAGAGTTTTTCTTTAGTGCGTGTCCAGCGGAGAGGTCAGCCTCCTTAGGCATCGACCTAGGAGTCCGAGTCTGATATGCAGAGCCGTTATCCTCATTTTTTTTTCCAGACTCAGTTACTTCTTTCTTTTGTCCGTTCGAGGGCGAACGGTTATTTTAGAGGTTTATAATGTGATGACTCAAAGGGCCATCACCTATTTTTTCTTTCATTCCATGCTTTCGAGGCCTTAAAAACCTCGCTTTTAGTTGCCTCGATTTGCGTGGGCATTCCAGGCGCGTAGCCGGAAAGCTTAAATATAAATTCTGTGCAAAAATTGATGAATTTTGATATTAATATGATTAAAGTTGACTTTGGTCAACATTTTGGGTAAACAGACCCGTAATTTGATGGTCCCGGAGGGTCCGTAGAAAAATATGGGACTCGGGCGTATGCCTGAAATCGAAATCTGAGGTCCCAAGTCTGAGAAATGAATTTTTGTGTGAAATTGTTTTTTGAAATTAATTAAGGAAAATGAAAAGTAAATTTGATCAGAAGACTATATTATCGGGCTCGTATTCTGGTTTCGATGCCCGGTACAAGTCTTATATATGATTTAAGCGCTTTCTGTAAAGTGTGGTTGAAAAGGGACGTCATTTGACGTCTTTCGGATTTGAAATGGAAAATTTATGTTCTATGAAAATTTTGGAAGGAATTTTTGATTTTGAGGCTTAATTTGATATAAATGATGTTATTTTGGCGATTTAATCGCTCGAGTTAGTCCGTAAGATGTTTTTGAGGTTTGGAGCCCTGAGGGCTCAGGAGAGTTTTGGATAGGCCGCGAGTGCATTTGAACCTTTGGAAAACCAGCTGATGCACTTCAGACCTGCAGGCTTCACATTTGCGAAGCCTGATTTGCAAAAGCGGTATTCGCAAATGCGAAAGGCCCATCGCAAAAGCGAAGATGGCCCAGGTCTGACAGTCTCGCAATTGCGAGATTTTCCTTCGCAAATGTGAAGTGTTCCTGTCCGCAAAAGCGACGCCTGAGGTTGCAAATGCGAGACCTGGGGAAAATGGGGGAGTTTGCAAATGCGAACAATTCCTTCGCAGTTCCCAAGCCTGCTGGGTTCGCAATTGCTAACCCAATTTCGCAATTTCCCATATCAGAGACCTGCATTTTTTCTACTTAGACGAATTTTCACCTCATTTCTTCCTTCTTTCAACTCAAACACTTCATAGGCGATTTTCCAAGAAAACTTTCTTCCCCAAATCATTTGTAAGTCAATTTTTACTTAACTTCTTCAGTCTTTAACATCATTAAACATGTTTTCATCTCAAAATCAAGGATTTCCATGGGTGAAAATGGGAATTTTGGGTAGAACATAGGTTTTCTTAAAATTGGGAATTTGGACCTCAAATTGAGGTCCGATTTCAAAACAAATCATAAATATGAACTCGTGGCGGGAATGGGTAACCGGGTTTTGGTTCGAACCAGGTTGCACACCGCAACAATGATAAACGATATGGATAGGGTTGCACGCCGAAAAAATGATAAATAATATCTATACGGTCTGGGTTGCGCGTCGCAACAATGATATCTGAGGGTTGGGTTGCATGCCGCAACAACACTAAACGATATTCATGGATCAGGTTGCATACCGCAATAATGATATTTGAGGACCGGGTTGCACGCCGCAACAGTGGCTGACGCCAGTGTGTTTTATTTGGAATATTTGTGTTCTTGACTCGCTATAAATTCTTTGGTTGTTTCTATCTTATATTGTGATTTCCTAATTATAACTGTTGCTCCCCATAACATGATCCCCCCTTCTGTTTGTTGACTGTTTACTTTCCGTATTTCGTTCCGTTGTATGTATATATTTGAACTGTATAGGTTTATCTGGTAGTCTGGTCCTAGCCTCGTCACTACTTCGCCGGGGTTAGGCCAAGCACTTACCAGCATATGGGGTCGGTTGTGCTGATGCTACACTCTGCGCATCTTTTTGCACAGATTCAGGTGTTGGAGCAGCATTTGAGTAGCAATAGCATTCTGGGAGCGAGCTTTCAGTCCATGGACATTCGAGGTAGCCTTGCTGACGTCCGCAGGTCCGGAGTCCCTTTCTATTTTATTCAGTTTGTTATCATTTGTACCGAAGCAGACAATTTTATGTTTCATTCAAACCTTGTATTTAGTATTCTCTAGACGTTCGTGAGTATTGTGACACCAGTCTTGGGTAGAGGATTTTGTTAAACTTCCGTATTTCTTTCAGTTAATTACATTTGAGACTTCGCTTTATTATTAAATGCTTCATTGTTTCTAATATTGTCGATGTTCGCTAAAAGAGGTAATTGGCTTGCCTAACTCCTATTAGTAGGCGCCATCACGACCCCCAAAGGTGAAAAATCCGGGTCGTGATATTTTGGCTTTTAAGATATTCAAGTATTAGACCTTTGATTTTTAGAAGAAACATTCTGTCCTACTTGTTGATTATTCCGGTTTACTTTTAATAAGAAAAAAACTTCAATTGGTCTTGAAAATTTCTATATCAAATCGGTTGTTTCGGAAAAAGTAGAGTCTCCAACACTAATGTTTAGGAACGCAATTTGATTTCATTTAGATTTAATTGTCTTTGATTGAATAAAGTTTTCACCTTAATTACGTCATTATTTGTCTATTTATCCAGAGATTAAATTAAATTTATCGCAAATACAGACATGTTGTTTAATTTTTTATTTTTTTTTGCAGCGGATATCGACATCTTTTGTTTCAAAGATAAAGCTTCTTTTGGCATTATTATTTATCCTCCACTTGTTCGTGTCATAGCATTCTCATACTATCTAGCTCTTTTATTAGTTAAATCCTCACAAATAATAATCCAACTATTTGGATATACTTTCACAGGGATCTTACTTCAACTTAGTAAGTTGATGGATACTTTATATGTACGTTATTACTTCGGGATATGCTAATTCCTTCTTTCATGTTGTAATTTGAAGGACTTTGGATGACCTTGACCCTTATTAAATGGCCTATGAGGTATATTACCCATTCGTATCCCTTTCATTGTTGTTGATATGTGTTTACTTTCTAGGTACTACTTTATTCATCACTCTTACAATGTCTCACAATTTTACTATTACAAAAATATTGTTTGCATTGAAATGATACTTTTGATTAGTGATTCTGTCATATGTGTTTTTTATGTTTATCCATATTCCCGATTTATTAGGCTATAACTTGCAAATCGTCATCATTTCTTGATATTAGTGTGTGTTAGTTTAAGCTCAAGGTTGACTTTTTCATATCGTATGAATTTTAAAATAATAACTTTCTACGGTCTTAATTCTCTTCACCAGAAATCCTAAAGCCTAAATATAAATAACATCTTTGTCACGACCCAATTCCATAGCCTATGATGACGCCCAATGCCTTTGTTGGGCAAGCCAACGCAGAAAATACTAGCTAAACTTTCGGTCACCTTTACCCCAAAATAGTTGGAAATAATTCTTTAAGTTAGAATAAATCAGAAACGATGAATAAAAATCATGATAATCATGCAGTCCCAAAATAATATAGTCTACTAATGTGTGTGTCAAGACCCGGTGTCATGAGCATGGGCAACTAGTAGAATATACAAAAGAATCATACTATCCTACTGTCCGAAATGGAATAGACAGCAGAAATACAAAAGAAAGACTTCTTCAGGCTGCTGAACAATATGGAGGAGAAGCAGCTCACTGTAGAAGTCTCGAATCCGCTTAGAGATGTACACTCGGCTAATAGCCAGATGTACCTGCCTCAGGCCCTGTACAATTAAGTACAGAAGTGTAGTATGAGTACATAAATAATATGTACCCAGTAAGTATCCCGTCTAATCTCGAAGAAGTAGAGACGAGAGGTCGACTTGATACTCACTAGGGTCAAATAATGTGAGAAGAATTTATAACAAGCATGGATAACACAAGTTATTAGCATTTAATAATCATGGATTAACAGGTCTTTCCCAAGTATTATCATGGATACTGTCACGACCCCAGTTCGCCCTCTGTGAACATGTCGTTATGGCACCTAGTCCTTACGACTAGGTAAGCCTAACAATGTGGAAAATAAACCATAATTGCGGAAGATTAATTAAAACTAAACTAGTAAAATAAACAGTAATTAAGGTGCCACTTGGCACATACAATAACAACTCTCGAAGCTAACAAAATTTTCAAAACCCAGAATCTCACAAATCACAAGCTAAGGGATACATAAGAGGCTCTAACTCAAGAATATCTAAACAAAGGAAAAATAATGAAAGGGCTATACTTATTATAGAAGATAGAAAGTGACTCTTCGGTCTGCGGACGTAGCAAATATACCTCGAAGTCTCTATAGAAACGCCTCCTCCCAAGGCTGACAGAACTGAACGGGGGTACCTGTATCTGCACAATAAAATGTGCAGAAGAGTAGTATGAGCACACCACGGCGGTGCCCAGTAAGTATCAAGACTAACCTCGACGGAGTAGTGACGAGGGACAGTGAAGACACCTACTGGTCAAATAAACAGTGCGAAGATAGGAACAACGAAACATGATATATATACTTATAATAAGACTGTACAAAGTTACCAACAAGGCTATAATCACAATAAGGGAAAAAGAACAACAGATAGCAACGAAAATATTAAGAATAATGACACATGAGAACGGCAAGAAAACTCATCCCAAATCCTAAAGTCACAATACAGCAAAGGGAAGACAACCAATAACTCAGATCCTACGACGGTGTTCACATCAGGTCTTGTACAACAATTACCACGAATTACCAAATCTCGGACAGTGAAAACTCACCTCACAACTCCCACGGGACAAGTCCATAAAGGTAGACATACCATAGCCACAATATGGAAACAACAGAAATGCCCTCAGGCCATCACAATACTCACAATCAACCCCTGACATAGCCCACATTGTTCCGCTACGTGTGAATATAATAATATAATAAGTGCCCGCCTTGTTTCGCCGCACATGCATCATAATATTTCCACCTTATTTTGCCACATGCGCAACACACATATAAGCATACATACATCTCCTGCCTTGTTACGCCGCATGTTCAATATATCAATAGTAGCAATAGCACGGTAGAAACCTAGTGCGATCCCACAGCAATAACCGCACAGCAGAAACCTCGTGCATCACAATATCAATGACCGCACGGCAGAAACCTCATGCATCACAATATCAATAACAGCAGGGCAGAAACCTCGTGCATCAATACCCCAAGTACAACAACAAAAGTGACAATATATATAAAGCACAACAAATGAATCAACTCAACAATCTTTCGTTCACCAGGGGATGGTAACACTAACTCACAAGGAATAACCACAAAAGAGAATGCCAAACGTAATAAAGACAACTCAGCAATGGAGAAAATAATATGAAGCAACGACCCCATAGCATGCAGTTCAACAACAGGGAAATCAACAAGAGTCAAGTACATTTCAAATAAGAAAATATCAACAAAACATAGAATATCTACTGTTCTTTTAAAAGTTGGGCAGGTTATGAGGGATATACATAATTTCAATTAAGACTAAATAATTACATGGGTGGTAATAATGATTTCCAATAAAACAAACAATTATGAAAGATAACGCGATAATAGAGGAAAAATCTTCAGTTAAGCAATAATAAGAGTTAAATTCGGCAAAACGAATGAACCATAAAGCAATTAATTCCAAGTAAAATATGTATAGGTGAAACTAGTAAAAGGGAATTCAATCATATCAAGAACAACTTCATACTCAGTGAATATAATGACCTAAGAACTATAAGAGGCGAAGTTCCTACAAATAAGTCCGAGCACGCACTCGTCACCTCACGTACTCGGATTACAATCAATAAAGAAGACTCAAATCCTAAGGGGAAGTCTCCCACACAAGGTTAGACAAGATACTTACCTCGAACCGGATCGAATTAACTAGAAACCACGTTCTTGCCATGAGTACTCGACTCCAAATGACCCAAATCTATTCAATTCAATTTTATAATGTAAATAACACTTCAAGTAACTGATTCTACAATTAAATTCAAAGCTAATACGTGGAATTATATAAAATAACCAAAACACCCCTCAGGCCAAAATCTCGGATTCAAGTGAAATTAACATTTTCAGAACCTTTGTACTCTCACGAGTCTAACCATATAAAAATCTCTCAAATCGGAGGTCAAACACCCACTCAAAACTCAATAATTCGGTCTATAAAGTTTTACCCAATTTTCATTCAAAATCAGAAATTAAAAGATGAATTTAAGAAGAGATTCGTGGAAATTAGTCTAAATCGAGTGAGAATCACTTACCCAAATCGCCCAGGTGAAAATCCCTACAAAAATTGCCAAGAACCGAGCTCTAGAAGTCAAAATGTGATAAAAATGGTGAAACCCTCGAATTTGGAATTTAATCTGTCTTCCCAGGTATTTGTTCATCGCGATCGCGGGAGAAGGGTCGCGATATCGTAGAAGAAATTCAAGGATGCCCAGAAATACACACCGCGTTCGTGTGAAAAGGGATGCGAACGCGAAGAGCAGTGGGATGATGGCTTATGCGATCGTGTAGATGTTTATGCGAACGTGAAGAGTAAAAATGGCCAACTGACCCAACTCCTAATTCCTACTATGCGAATGCGGGGTTAAGGATGCAATTGCGAAGTATAGAAAGATTGACCTTCGCGATCGCGGAAGGATGTATGCGAATGCAGTGCAGAAATAAGAAAAGCATCGCGAACGCGTGGGGACGGATGCGAATGCGAAAAAAGATTTTTGAGGTGGTCTCTATCATTGCATCGCAATCGCGGAAGAGTACTCGCGATCGCGTAGAAGGATATCAGAAGCAGCAACTACATCAGTTCAAAATGGAGAAAAACATGACCCGTTGAGCATCCGAAACACACCCGAGGCCCCCGGGGCCTCAACCAAACCTACAGACATATCCTATAACATTATTCAAACTTGAACCAATTCTCAAACAACCTAAAAAAACGTCGGGAACTCGAATTAATCAATGATTTAAGCCTAAGAACTTCAAATTCTCTTAAAGCACGCTTTCGATAAAAAACCTAACCAAACCACATCCGAATGACCTAAAATTTTGCACACACATCCCAAATGACATAATGAAACTATTGCAATTCCCGGAATTCCATTCCGACCCTCGGATCAAAATTTCACTATTGGACCGGAAACTTCAAAAATTCAAACTTCGGCATTTCAAGCCTAATTTAGCTACGGAACTCCAAAACACAATCTGAACACGCTCCCAACCCCAAAATCACCCAACGGAGCTAACAGATCCATAGGATTTCCATTCCGAGGCTGTCTTCACACTGTTCCAACTACGATCGATTTTCCAACACTTAAGCTCTCATTTAGGGACCAAGTGTCCCAAAACTCTCCGAAACTCAAAACCAAACTTCCCGTCAAATCAAAATAGCAGAAATGAACTTGGAGAAAGCAATCGGGGCGTAAATTCCCAAAACAACGCCGGGTCGTTACAGATACTCACCTATATCTCAAGCAGAAATATAATTCAGTCCTCAGAGAAAAATACTAAGCAAAATATGCGCAAGTATCACTGTGGGACGTACGACCCGATCCAACATAAAAGTAAATTGTGCACTGCCGAGGGTCGCACGACTCGAACCATAGATGCATCTGTTACCACGCTCGCAAATCACTCGTGTGATGCGTTCAAATATAAATAAGCGCATTAACAAGCAATGGTAATATATATCCGAGGAGTAGCTATACGCAGGAATACCAAATATTCTCTTCTAAAAGACCAAACAGGATAAGGTTCATTCGCTAGTCTCATTCTTCTTAATCAAATAGTTATATGAATCCGAATTTATCGTCACGTTACGAGAATATCACGTGGAGCATGTTTATGGGTCCTAGACTACCCGAACTTAACATAATAGTCGCTACGCACAGACTCTCGTCACCTAGTGCATACGTAGCCCCCCCAGAAACATTGGCAATTAATTCAATTATTATACCTATGGGGACAATTCCCTCTTACAAGGTTAGAAAGGAGACTCATCTCGCTCCAAAGTGCACTTCCAATGCCAAGAACAAGTCCAAGCCCTTAATTCGGAGCCGAACGATCCCAAACTAGTTAAACGAAATAAGAGCTAGTCAATATAGACTCACAAGATTGAATTCTAGCTACTTAAGCAATTTACCAACCATTAACGCAAGTTTTCCTAAAATCCGACCCCGGTCCCACTTGCCCGGATTCCGAAAATTTTCAAAGGAAGTTGTTCTCTACAACCTAAAGAACTCTAATATATGATTTCTAATTAATTCCATAACAAATTTCATTGTTAAATCCAAGTTTTATTAAAACTCAAGGTTTAGCTCTAACCCTTTGATTTTTCCTAAGTTCTAAGGTTTAATCTACCTAAAATACAAGTATTAAACTAAGGATGAGTTGAATAAACTTACCTCTTGATGCTAAGTGGAAATCTTCTCTTCAAAGCTCCCAAAATCGCAAATGAAAGAGTGAAAAGTGTCAAAAATGGGTTTGGAACCCGTCTTTAATGAACCTCACTGGTTCAGTGATTTCTGCATCTGCGGTCAGGGGACCACATCTGTGAGAAAAAGGACAACATCTGCGAAAATGGGCCAAAGAGCTGGGACCGCATCTGCGGCTTGGGAGCCGCTTCTGTTGTTCCTAGACATGCTTACCCGAGCCGCTTCTGCGATGCAAGGACCGCTTCTGCGGTCTCACACCTGCGGTCCAAGAACCGCAGATGTGGTTATGATAGAAGCAGCAATCCTTCATCCCTTACTCAAATTTTCCACTTCACTGGAGCCTCGTTCGATTGACGCTCGGGAACACCGGGCCCTGCCCGAACATACTGACAAGTCTGAAATCACGAGACAGACCTACTCGAAGCTTCAGAACACCCGAAACAACGCTAAATCTAGAATTCACCCCCTAAAACCAAATGAATCAAAGTTATGAACTTCAAGTTCTTAATTTTCTTCTAACGGGCCAAAACGCCCTAAAACTACTCGGATTGACACCAAATTTTACAAGCAAGTCTTAAATGATATTTCGGACCTGTACCGGACCTCGGAACTAGAATACGAGCCCGATACCTAGGAAATCATCAATCCTTAAAACTTTAGATTAACAATTCTAATAAAAATTCATTACTCAGGCTAGGGACCTCGAAATTCGATTCCGGATATACGCCAAGGTCCCATATTTTCCTACGGATCCTCCGGGATCGTCAAATTACGAATCCGGATCCGTTTGCTCAAAATATTGACCAAAGTCAAACTTAGCCTTTTAAGAAAATCTTAAGGAATCAAATGGGCATATTTACCAAAAACTCTTCTAAATCCCGAGCCAATTGTCCCCGCAAGTCGTAAATTAGCTAAAGCAAGCACATGATATTTTATTTAAGGGAACGGGATTCAAAAAGGCAAAACGACCGGGCGGGTCGTTACAATCTTCCTATTGTTTGTGAAACTCTCTATATAGCATGCAAATGTCACATTAGAATTGGCCCATGTGGACAAAATTGGTATTAGTGTTTGCTTACCACTATTTCATATAAACCATCGTGCTTGAATTAATATCACTGTTAAACTAAATTTATGGAGGTATTGCGGAAACAAAATGGAGACTAAAAGTTCATTCCTGCTACAACATTTTTTTAACCTTCCCTTTTAAGACTTTAACAATGACTTGGAACTCAAGAAATGAAAATGCCCCAAATTTCTTAAAAAGTTGAAACTTGTCTAAAGTGAAGAGAAAAATCATCCTGCTTTTAGTAAAATTGAAAAGAAAAGAAACTGCCTCTCAACAGCAGAGAATGGAAATTGATTTGCTAACTATCAATAATATATTTACTATATAAATAGTTAATTAAATTAAATTGCTCAAACTTTGCAGGTTCGGAAGAAATCGAATTATTTTGATTTTACTTACAACATCAACACTACATTAACACTCATTTATTCATTTTAATGAATATAATGTTACATTTATTCAAATTTCAATTGCTATAATATATAATTTATTTTTCTATATACAGGTTTTTATTAAAATTATTATTCGCCAAAAACAAGTTTACTTATTGACTTAGGTGTCAAGCTGATAAAACTTTTACGGCACATAAATTCATTTTCACAGAAAAAGTATTGATAGAGAAAGAAATAAAAAAAAAAATGGAGCAAAAAACAGTTATAATGTGTTAAAAATACAAACCTGAAGTAACAAGAATATAACAACATGAGTTAAAAAATGTATTAAATTTTTTATCGTTATTTATTTTTCTCTCTTTTCATAATTATTTCAATAAATGATAACTTCCTATATTTACGTTATCTTTTATAAAGTATTAGCTCTAATATTAGTTAGTTTTAAAAAAAAAGATTTTATATCATTTATTTATCAATCTAACTAGCTAAATGAGATCAATGTTCATCATATTGAGAGCTTAAATTTTTTTGTTAAATTTTTCTTTAATAACTATACTATATTAAAAGTACGAAATCCCTTACGGAAATGTCGTTCGTCTTTTTTTTACCTTTTAAATAAATTTTACATTAGACTTAGTTGTTTTTCCAAAATTTAAGAATTCGAATCAATTATATTCCTAATATTTATAATTTGGGATCAATTAATATGTTTCTTTTTTATTTAGTTTAGGAATTTTAGGAATGTATTTTTACCTTTTTTTACTTAGTAATTTTAGGAATATTTTTATACATAAAAACTCTTGAATTATTTCTTTATATATCCAACAATTTGTATAAAAGCATGAACTATTCCAACATAGAGTAATTTTTTTTTACTGAGTCCACTAGGCATTGTGCATTGGGCTGATTTTCATTTATATAACATCAAGTACAACAATGGAGGGGGGACATAAACCTGACCTCCAAAAATAAAGTGAAAGGGCATTTGTTTGTCCAACATTGACAATCAAATGACACCTATATGCTACGGAGGGTTAGACCTATCATGAGATTCCAATCATCTAGCCCTAAATGGTAGATAATCAGATATACAAAAACAAGCTGAAGATAACTTAGGTCAACTATACAAGATAGCACAAGTAAACCTAAATCTATCCAAAAATTGAGTTGGAAGAGCATCTTCCATATACAAGCAGTTCTACAATTATTGAGAGTGTATAATTTCCTAAGAAAGTTTGACAAAAACCATATGAAAGTAGTGGCCATCTTCAGTTTAGCTTTGACACTAAGTACAAAGAGAGCTAGGGGGCTGCGTTGTCCTGTTGCTGACAGAAGAGTGAGCATAGTTTTCCTTTGCTTCCCAAAGCCAGGCTATGTCCTTCTCCTGGGGCCTGGGTGTTGAATGGTGGCTTGACAAGAGTAGGATGTTATTGCTGAGATGTAGCCTGAATCTTTGCCTGTTTGGAGATTGCAGGCTGCTGGAAAACCTTCAGTTTCAGATAGGCAGAAAGATAGGAATCTTGGCCTTGCATTCTATTGAAGACTAGAGGCCTCATGAGGGGAGGAGTGGCTTGGGCCAACTGAAGCATTTCCAGCAGAATGAGCATCTGAGATGCTAATACCACTGATTAGGAATGCATCAATTGTCCAAGTCTGCTCCATGTTCCTGCAAAGATTAGCAAACCTGTTAGAAAAGGGGGGCTCATAATCTAGGTTCTTGTGGTTTCTGGATGAGTCTGGGGGCAGGGGGTAGTTATGACCCATGGTTCATGAAGAAATACTGATTCTAGGTTCTTGTGTAGACTACAATCAGTTGAATTGTTGTTTCTGTTGTTGGAGAGGTGTGCAGGAAGTGAAGAAATTCTGCTGTATGTATTTGCATTCCTGTAGTTGTGAACTGCACATTCTGGTTGGTGTAGGGATATGGGTTTGGGGTAAGGTTTAGGGCTGCAGATTGACAAAAACAGGAGTTCAACTATCTCTTTTGGAGCTAAGACTGCTGCCTTATTTTTGAGCTTTTTGGTGTTTTCTGTTGTTGACTGATGGTGGTACAAAAGGAGATGAATTTTATCCAGTTGATATGTTTCTAGAGGAATGAGCATCATAGATGCTAATACCACACTCTGGAACCATTTCAACTGTTTAACTGGGGTGGAGTTCCTGGTACCTGCAAAAAAAAAGAAAGCAAGGTTAGGAAAAAGAGTGGCATTTCTGCCCAGATTCCAGATTTTACTATTGTTGTTATGAAGTTTGATTTTGATGGGTGTGTATGTGATCAGATGTGGAGAATTGGTAGTTAATGAATGATGGGGTCTTGAGGTGTTTTCTAATATGGGGTTGATGGTGTTTGTGAGGGGAAGATGAAGTGTTAGGGTAATATTTGGGATAATAGATGATTGACTCCAATGGTTCTGTTAGGTTTTTATGTATTGGTGTTTGGGTGATTTGGGTTGTAGTAGCCGGGAATTGGGTGATGTATTTAACCAAGAGTATGTTCTCCATATATGTGGAGAACATTCTGCTTGGTTAACCTTTGAAAGAGAAAGAAATACCCCTACAAAAAAGAAGCAAACATTAGAAGAAAACTGGGCATTTCTACTCTTTGCTCTGTTCTTACCGTGGGTGTGACTGTAAGGTAACATTGTCACGACCCATTTCCATAATAAGTCATGAAGGCGCACAACACTGTTGCTGGGAAAGCCAAGTGCGGAAAACATTTCTAACTTCTTATATTAAATTTTATCAGAATTTAGGTGAGATGAATACTCCAGTTAGTTTCAGACCGAAAGTGATTGGTAAAGTAAGTAACATAATTAATAATACCACCCAAAAGTAAGTCTAATGTGTGTGTGCCAAGACCCGGTGTCATAAGTACAAACATCTAGTAGAATATACAAAAGAATATCTCTATCCTACTGTCTGAGATAAAGAAAGACAGCAAAAGTAAAGGAAGACTCCATCCGGCTGCTGAGCGGCGTAGGAAGGAAGCAACTCACCATGGAAGTCTTTGCCACAAACTCAAGGGCGCACACTGTACCGGTAACCAGATGTATCAGCCTCAGACCCTGTACAATTAAGTACAGAAGTCTAGTATGAGTACATAAACAATATGTACCCAGTAAGTATCCCGTCTAATCTCGAAGAAGTAGAGACGAGAGGTCGATTTGATACTTACTAGGGTCAAGATAATATAATATCAATGTGCTATGCTAAGCATGAAAGTCTCCAATATTTAACAGGTTATAATGAAAAGTAATAATCAGGTTCTTGACTTTATTTCAGTTTCCATTTACATTTTTCAATTACTAAGCAAGTAGGCATGCCATGTCTAGACATCAACATATATATCATGCGCAATCATGCCGAGGTCGACGACCCGCTCCAACAGAAAATAAATTGTGCATTGCCGAGGGTCGAACGACACGAACCATAGATGCATCTATTTTCACCGAGGCAATCGACCCTCTCCATAAATATCAAGAAAATATCAAGAATGCACAGAAAGGCTCATGTATATACAAGGAAACTCTTACAAAGTTCAACAAGTTCATATATTCATCTTTTTATTTCTCTCAAGTCTATAGCGTATCATAAATGATCATATTGACAATTTAAATAGAAGAAAATTCCAAATTAGGCATGATGTGGGTCCTAAACTACCCAAGCAATTAATATTATAGTAGCTACACACGGACCCTCGTCACTAAATACATACGTAGGCCCCACATTTAGTAGAAAATCCTCATTTATTATATCTATGGAGACAATTCCCTCTTACAAGGTTAGAAAGGAGACTCACCTCGCTCCAAAGTGCACTTCCGGTTACCAAGAACGAGCCCAAGTCCTTAATTCGAAGCTGAATAATCCGAAACTAGTTAAACAAAGTAAGAACTAGTTAATATAACCTCACAAGATCAAATTCTAGCTATTTAAGCAATTTCCCAACCCTTAACACAAATTTCTTAAATTCTGACCCCGAGTCCACATGCCCGGATTCCGAGACTTTTTGAAGAAAGTTGTTCTCTACAACCTAAGGATCAATAATATATGATTTCTAGTTCTTTTCATAGCAAATTTCATGATTAAATATTAGTTTTATTAAAACCCTAGGTCTAGCTCTAACCCTTTGATTTTACTTAGTTTTTAGTGTTTAATCTACCTAATATACATGTATTTAAACTAAGGATGAATGGGAATTAGTTAACTCACAATGCTATGTTGGAATCCCCTCCTTGAAAGCTCCCAAATCGCCCAAGTGCGGAGTAAAATGAAGTAAATGGTATTTAAGCTCAAATTAAATGAAGCTCACTGCCTAGTGATTTCCGCATCTGCGGTCCCGCACCTGCGGAAAGGGGGCTGCATTTGCGGAATTGGGCGAAAGTGGTTGGACCGCTTCTGCAGTCTGAAGCCCGCTTCTACGGAGCCGCTTCTGCGGCTTCCGAATCGCACTTGCGGTTTCTTCTGGCCTGTCTATTGGCTGCTTCTGCGATGGACTGACCGCATCTGCGGTCCTAGAACTGCAGATGCAGTTATGACAGAAGCAACAAACCTTCAACTATTCTTCAACTTTCCTACTTCACTCGAACCTCGCTCGTTTGACGCTCGAGGCCCCCAAGCCCTGCCCGAACATACCGACAAGTCTGAAATCACGAGGTGGACCTACGCGAACCCTCAGAACACTCAAAACAACGCTAATTAGAGGAATTACCCCCTAAAACCAAATGAATCAAACTAATGAACTTCAAGTTCTTAATTCTCCTCTAACGAGCCAAAACGCCCTTGAACTACTCGGATTGACACCAAATTTTACGGGCAAGTCTTAACTGATATTTCGGACCTGTACCAAGCTTCGAAACCAAAATTCGAGTCCGATACCTAAAAAATCAATGATTTCTTAGTTTCTTTAATTCTTTAAAACTTCAATTCAACAATTTCCAATAAAAATTCATTACTCGGGCTAGGGAACTCAGAATTTGATTCTGGGCATACGCCCAGGTCCCATATTTTTCCATGGACCCTCTCGAACCATCAAATCTTAATTTCGGGTCTGTTTTCCCAAAAAGTAAATCGAAGTCAAACTTGGTCTTTTAAGAGAATCTTAAAGAAACAATTGGACATACATTTACTCAAAACTCTTCCAACTCCTGAACCAACCGTCCCCGCAAGTTATAAATTAGCTAAAACAAGTGCGGGAAGTTTTATTTAAGGGAACAGAGTTCTAAAAGCAAAATGACCAGTCGGGTCGTTACATTCTTCACCTCTTAAACAAATGTTCGTCCTCGAACGTACATAGAAAGGTACCTGTACTGCTGAATAAGTGGGGATATCTTCTCCGCATGTCCTCCTCGGACTCACAGGTCGCCTCCTTGACCGGTTGGCCCTTCCATTAGACTCTCACCGCTGAAATCCTCTTGGACCTCAACTGGCGATCCTGCCTATCAACAATGGCAACTGGCTCCTCCTCATAGCCCAAACTCTCATCTAACTGAATAGTATTGAAGTCTAACATGTGGGATAGGTCAGTATGATACTTTCGAAGCATCGAAACATGAAAAACTGGATGAACTCCCGATAAACTGGAGGGTAAAACAAGCTCATAGGCAATCCCCCCCCCAACTCGTCTCAATACCTCAAAGGGGCCAATAAACCTTGGGCTCAACTTTCCCTTCTTCCCGAACCTCATAATGCCCTTCATGGGTGAGACTTTCAAGAGAACCTTCTCGCCAACCATAAATGATACATCACGCACCTTCTGATCCGCATAGCTTTTTTGTCTGGACTGAGCTGTGCGAAGCCTCTCCTGAATCAAGTTTACCTTATCTAAGGCATCCTGCACCAAATCTGTGCCAATTAACTTTGCCTCACCATGCTCAAACCACCCGATAGGAAAATGACAACACGACCATATAAAGCCTCATACGGAGCCATCTCTATGTTGTACTGATAGTTGTTGTTATGCGCAAACTCTACTGAAGGCAAGAACTGATCCCACCACCCTCCAAAGTCAATCACACATGCTCTAAGCATATCCTCAAAGATCCGAACTGTCCGCTCTAAGGATGGAATGCTGTGCTAAGCTAGACACAGGTCCCCAACTCACTCTGAACGGCCCTCCAGAAATGGGAAGTGAACTAAGGGCCTCTGTCTGATATGATAGAAACTGGCATACCATGCAATCAGACTATCTCCCGAATGTAAATCTGAGCATACCTCTTCGTTGTATAAGTAGTCACCACTGGAATGATGTGAGCCGACTTGGTCAGCCTATCCACAATGACCCACACTAAATCAACATTCCGTGAAGTCTGCGGCAACCGAATTATGAAATCCATAGTGATGCGCTCCCACTTCCACTCCAAAATAGGCATCTGCTGAAGTAGGCCACTCGGTATCTGGTGTTCATACTTGACCTGCTAGCAATTCAAACATCTAGATACATACTCCATGATGTCCTTCTTCATTCTCCGCCACCAATAATGTTGCCTCAAGTCATGATATATCTTCGTGGCACCCGAATGAATAGAGTACCTTGAACTGTGGGCCTCCTCTAGAATTCTCTCCCTCAAACCATCAACATTAGGAAAACATAGATGGCCCTGAGGCCGTCACACACCATCCTCGCAAATAGAAACTTCCTTGGCACCTCCTTGAAGTACCATCTCTCTAAGAACTGCCAAATGAGGATCATCGAATTGGTGGGCCTTAATCTGCCCCAACAACGAAGATTGAGCAACCACACATGCTAGAACTCGGACGGGCTCTGAAATGTCCAACCTCACAAGTCTGTTAGCCAAGGACTGGATGTCCAAAGCTATTGGTCTCTTCTTTGTTGGAATGAATTCCAAAATACCCATACTCTCTGCCTTCCTTCTAAAGGCATCTGCGATCACATTTGCCTTGCCCGGATGATAAAAAATGGTAAGGTCATAATCCTTTAGTAACTCCAGCCACCTGCGCTGCCTCAAATTAAGGTCCCTCTTCTTGAACAGGTGCTGCAAGCTATGATGATCAGTGTAAACCTCACATGACACCCCATACAAATAATGCCTCCATATCTTAAGATCATGAACAATTGCTACTAACTCTAGATCGTGCACAGGGTAATTCTTCTTATGAACCTTCAACTAACGGGAGGCATATGCAATAACTCGCCCCTCTTGCATCAATACACATCCCAAACCAACGTGTGAAGCATCACAATATACCGTATACATCCCTGAACCAGAAGGCAATACAAGAACTGGTGACGTGGTCAAAGTTGTCTTGAGCCTCTGATAGCTCTCCTGACAATCATCGGACCAACGGAACGGGGCACCCTTCTGGGTCAATCTGGTCAAAGGTGATGTAATAGAGGAAAAGCCCTGCACAAATTACCGGTAATAACCTACTAATCCTAGGAAACTTCTGATCGCAGTCACTGATGTAGGACGCGACCAACTCTGAACTACCTCTATTTTCTTGGGATCCACCTTAATACCCTCTCCTGACACAACATGCCCCAAGAATGCCACTGAATCAAGACAAAACTCCCACTTGAAGAACTTAGCATATAGCTTCTACTCTCGCAAGGTCTGAAGCACTACTCTCAAATGCTGCTCGTGCACCCCCAGGCTACGTGAGTATATCAAGATGTCGTCAATGAAGACGATAATGAAAAAATCAATATAAGGCCTGAATACCTTGTTCGTCAAATCCATAAATGCTGCTGGGGAATTAGTCAAGCCGAAGGACATCACCAGAAACTCATAGTGGCCATATCTAGTCCTGAATGCAGTCTTCGGAACATTCGAGTCCCGAATCTTCAGCTGATGATACCATAACCTCAAGTCAATCTTAGAGAACACCCTAGTACCCTACAGCTGGTCAAACACATCATCAATACGAGGCAACGAATACTTGTTCTTGATGGTAACTTTGTTCAACTGGCGGTAATCAATGCACATCCGCATAGTCCCATCCTTCTTCTTCACGAATAATACTGGTGCGCCCCAAGGCAATACACTGGGCCTAATAAACCCTTTTGCTAACAACTCTTCTAGTTGCTCCTTCAACTCCTTAGGATCTATACGGTACAGTGGAATAAATATAGTATGAGTGCCTGAAGCCAAATCAATACAGAAATCAATATCACGATCCGGAGGCATGCCAGGAAGATTAGAAGGAAAAACATCGGCGAACTCTCGGACTACTAGCACTGAATCAATAATCGGAGACTCTGCAGTAATGTCTCGAACATAAGCTAAATAAGCCAAACACCCTTTCCCAACTATGTGCTGAGCCTTCAAGAAGGAAATAACCCTGTTGGGCGTATCAACTGTGGAACCCTTCCACTCCAATCTCGGCAGTCCTGGCATCACTAGTGAAACAGTCTTGTCATGGCAATCAAGGGCGGTGTGATATAGAGATAAACAATCCATGCCCAGGATGAACTCAAAATTGATCATATCAAGCAACAGAAGATCTGCTCTAGTCTCGAAACCATAGAAGGTGACCACACAGGACCGGTAGATCCGATCCACAACCACAAATCTCCCACATGAGTAGACACATGAACAGGAGTGCCCAAAGGCTCAGGATAAATAACTAGGAAACAATAAAACATAGATGATACATATGAGTAAGTACACCCCGGATCAAATAACATCGAAGCATCCCTACCGCTGACGGAAATAATACTTGTGATGACAACATCTGAGGCCAATGCATCTGGCCTGGCTGAAAGAGCATAGAATCTAGCTGGAGCACCGGCTGGCTAGCCTCCACCTGACTGAGTAATAGCTGGCTGACCCCTCCCTGCCTAGCCTCCACCTCTTGGACGACCTCTACCAGCCTGCCCTTCACCTCTAGGTGGCTAGGCAGCTGGTGCTGAAGTCATGGGCTGCTGTCCCTGCTGCACCGCCTTGCCCCGAAGTATGGGGAAATATCTCCTCTATTATCGGGGTCTCCGCACTCAAAATAATGCGGTGCGGTGACCTACTGTCCGGAGGGCTGACTCTAAAAACTAGAAGATCCACTGGAAGAAGCCTGAATAGCTGGTGGGCGGTATGAACTCTCCGACATAGCACTGAAATAAGAATTGGAAGAATTCAGAGGACCTGAATACCCACTGGAGGAACCCTGAATAGATGGAAGGCGGTAAGAACTCTCTGGCATGGCACTGAAATAGGAGCACGCTAGAGCATCTCAAGTAGGTAGTGGCGCTGAAACTGGGGGCCTGCTGGGCTGACCCCTCCCAAACTAACCTCTACCCCTAGCTGGGGCATTTCTGAACTCTCCGAAGAATCTAGCCCTCTTATCCTATTGCATCTTCTCTCTACCCCTCATGCGATAACCCTCAATCCTACTAGCAATCTTAATCACTAGCTGATACCCTGTACCCATCTCTACCTCTCGGGCAATACTAGACCAGATAGTGGGGTGTAACCCTGCAACAAATCTCCGCACTCTCTCTGCCTCTGTGGGAAGTATCATAAGTGCATGGAGAGATAACTCAGAGAACCTCGCCTCATAATCGGTCACTGACATCTGACCCTGCTCTAGATGCTCAAACTGATACTGCATCTCTTCCCTCTCTGAGGCTGGAATGTATCGGTCCAGGAATAACTGAGTGAACTGACGCTAAGTGAGGGGAGGAGAACCTGCTAGCCTGCCAAGGGCATAGGACTGCCATCATCTACGGGCCCTGCCCTCTAGCTGAAAAGTAGTGAAGTCGACTGGATGCGACTCTAATATCCTCATGTTGCGCAGCCTATTCCTGCACCTATCGATGAAGTCCTGAGCATCCTCATGACGCTCACCCCCGAAGACTGGAGGGTGAAGCCTAGACCATCTATCCAATAACTTTTGTGCATCACCGTCCGCAGCTGGCCTGGGCTGGGGTGCCACTACAGCAACTGGCTGAGCCCCATCCGCGGGTAGTGCACCCAGAGTCTGATATACCGCAGCTGCGTGACCTGGAGCCTGAGAAGTAGGGGTTTGTGATCCCCCTCCTGCCTATGAAATAACCTGACCTGAGTCATAGTGTCCATGAACCGTAGCATGTGGCCCATGACCTTCTAAAATCCCGGTGCTGTCATGAAATCTGTCGGGATAGGCTCAGCTCCGGGCACCTTGCCCTGCTCTTCAAAAATGGGATCCATCACAGGACCTGGTGGTGGTGCAACTTGAATGGCTCTGGGAAGCCCTCTTCCCCTACCACGTACCGGTGCCCTCCCCGACCTCTACCTCAGCCTCTAGCAACGGGGGGAGTAGCTCCTCCCAGGTCTAGAATGTTAGCGGTACGAGTCGTCACCATTTGTGAAAGAGTAGAAGAGGAAAATTTAGTACGCTAACCACTGCACGATAGGAAATGAACAAAGAGTAGTCTTTCCTAATACCCTATAGCCTCTCGAAGATAAATACAGACGTCTTCGTACCGATATACAATACTCTATTAGGTTTGCCCATAACTTGTAAGACCTACGTGAACCTAGTGCTCTAATACCATATTGTCACGACCCATTTCCATAATAGGTCATTAAGGCACCCAACAACGTTGCCGGGTAAGCCAAGTGCGGAAAATATTTCTAACTTATTATATTAAATTTTATGAGAATTTAAGTGAGATGAATACTCAAGTTAGTTTCAGACCGGAAGTGATAGGTAAAGTAAGTAACATAATAATACCACCCAAAAGTAAGTCTGCTAATGCGTGTGTGCCAAGACCCGGTGTCACAAGTACGAGCATCTAGTAGAATAAACAAAAGAATATCTTTATCCTACTGTCTGAGATAAAGAAAGATAGCAAAAGTAAAGGAAGATTCCATCTGGCTGCTGAGCGGCGAAGGAAGGAGCAGCTCACCGTGGAAGTCTTTGCCACAAACTCAAGGGCGCGCACCAGACCGGTAACGAGAAGCATCAGCCTCAGGCCCTGTACAATTAAATACATAAGTGTAGTAAGAGTATATAAACAATATGTACCCAGTAAGTCTCGTCTAATATCGAAGAAGTAGACACGAGAAGTCGACTTGATAGTTACTAGGGTCAGGATAATATAATATCAATGTGCTATGCTAAGCATGAAAGTCTCCAATATTTAACAGGTTATAATGAAAAGCAATAATCAGGTTCTTGACCTTATTTCAGTTTCCATTTACATTTTTCAATTACTAAGAAAGTAGGCATGTCATGTCTAGGCATCAACATATATATCATGCGAAATCATGTCGGAAAGGTCAAATGTGAAATTTTGTGAAAAATCCTAAAATTTGATATTAAAATGAATGAGTTTGACTTTGGTCAACATTTTGGGTAAACGGACTCGGACCCGTGATTTGACGGTCTCGGAGGGTCAGTGGAAAACTATGGGACTCGGGCGTATGCCCGAAATCGAAATTCGAGGTCCCGAGACCGAGAAATAAAATTTTAAAAAATTATTTTTCTGAAATTATTAAGTCNCCCCCTCCTGCCTATGAAATAACCTGACCTGAGTCATAGTGTCCATGAACCGTAGCATGTGGCCCATGACCTTCTAAAATCCCGGTGCTGTCATGAAATCTGTCGGGATAGGCTCAGCTCCGGGCACCTTGCCCTGCTCTTCAAAAATGGGATCCATCACAGGACCTGGTGGTGGTGCAACTTGAATGGCTCTGGGAAGCCCTCTTCCCCTACCACGTACCGGTGCCCTCCCCGACCTCTACCTCAGCCTCTAGCAACGGGGGGAGTAGCTCCTCCCAGGTCTAGAATGTTAGCGGTACGAGTCGTCACCATTTGTGAAAGAGTAGAAGAGGAAAATTTAGTACGCTAACCACTGCACGATAGGAAATGAACAAAGAGTAGTCTTTCCTAATACCCTATAGCCTCTCGAAGATAAATACAGACGTCTTCGTACCGATATACAATACTCTATTAGGTTTGCCCATAACTTGTAAGACCTACGTGAACCTAGTGCTCTAATACCATATTGTCACGACCCATTTCCATAATAGGTCATTAAGGCACCCAACAACGTTGCCGGGTAAGCCAAGTGCGGAAAATATTTCTAACTTATTATATTAAATTTTATGAGAATTTAAGTGAGATGAATACTCAAGTTAGTTTCAGACCGGAAGTGATAGGTAAAGTAAGTAACATAATAATACCACCCAAAAGTAAGTCTGCTAATGCGTGTGTGCCAAGACCCGGTGTCACAAGTACGAGCATCTAGTAGAATAAACAAAAGAATATCTTTATCCTACTGTCTGAGATAAAGAAAGATAGCAAAAGTAAAGGAAGATTCCATCTGGCTGCTGAGCGGCGAAGGAAGGAGCAGCTCACCGTGGAAGTCTTTGCCACAAACTCAAGGGCGCGCACCAGACCGGTAACGAGAAGCATCAGCCTCAGGCCCTGTACAATTAAATACATAAGTGTAGTAAGAGTATATAAACAATATGTACCCAGTAAGTCTCGTCTAATATCGAAGAAGTAGACACGAGAAGTCGACTTGATAGTTACTAGGGTCAGGATAATATAATATCAATGTGCTATGCTAAGCATGAAAGTCTCCAATATTTAACAGGTTATAATGAAAAGCAATAATCAGGTTCTTGACCTTATTTCAGTTTCCATTTACATTTTTCAATTACTAAGAAAGTAGGCATGTCATGTCTAGGCATCAACATATATATCATGCGAAATCATGTCGGAAAGGTCAAATGTGAAATTTTGTGAAAAATCCTAAAATTTGATATTAAAATGAATGAGTTTGACTTTGGTCAACATTTTGGGTAAACGGACTCGGACCCGTGATTTGACGGTCTCGGAGGGTCAGTGGAAAACTATGGGACTCGGGCGTATGCCCGAAATCGAAATTCGAGGTCCCGAGACCGAGAAATAAAATTTTAAAAAATTATTTTTCTGAAATTATTAAGGAAAATGGAAATGAAAATTGAATAGAACGTGTTGGTATTAGGCCCGTATTTTGGTTTCGGTGCCCGGTACAGGTCTTATATGTGTTTTAAGATATTTTTGTGAAGTTTGGTTGAAATCGGACATCGTTTGATGTGTTTCGAACTTAAAACTCTAAATTTAAAAGTTTATAAAGTTTGAAGAAAAACTAGTGATTTTGAGGTTTGATTCCTCATTCTTGATGTTATTTTGGCAATTTGATCGCACGATTAAGCTCGTAGGATGTTGTTGAGTTAGTGTGTGTGTTTGGTTGGGAGCCCCGAGGGCTCGGGAGTGTTTCGGAGGTGTTCCGGGGTGGTTTTGAACTTAGGAAATGTGCAGGTTTCTTCACTGTTGCAGAACTTAGCTTCTTCTTCGCGTTCGTGAAATGTCTACCGCGTTCGCGAAGCTTCAGCTTCATCCTTCATCGCGTTCACATTCATTGATTCGCGTTCGCATAGAGTTATTGAACTCCGAGGGCCCAACCCTCTTTCCTTCTTCGCGTTCGCGATGGCTGGACCGCGTTCGCGTAGGGTCCCAGCCTTTCCTCATCGCGTTCGCATGTAGGTCCACACCTTCGTGTAGGCCAACTCCCAGGACCCCAGCCTCTTCCTTCTACGCATTCTCATTTGACCTTCCGCATTTTCGATGCTTTGACCAGCCCATCCTTCGCGAACATGACCTCTTTCTTGCAAACACGAAGGGTAAATTTTGCCCAGTTAAATTTTAATTTCAGAAACAGTAGCTACGGGAATTTCTCATTAAACACTTGAACCCCTTCTTCTCCAAAGCTTCTAGGCGACTTTTAGAGCATTTCTTCATCGAAGCTTCTTGGGTAAATATTGTTTAACCCGTCTTTTTCACTTTCTATCATCGTTTATTGAATTCCTAAGCTTAAATCATGTAATTTAGGATAGAA
Organism: Nicotiana glauca; assembly: GCA_026770625.1. NCBI lineage: Eukaryota > Viridiplantae > Streptophyta > Magnoliopsida > Solanales > Solanaceae > Nicotiana > Nicotiana glauca. The sequence continues at coordinate 114,751 of MU785927.1, forward strand.
ATTGGGGAAATTGGGTAGAGTTAGGGCTTTTTACTTTTTCTTGATTTAGACCTCGTTTTGGGGTAGGGTTTGAAAACAAGTTATATATTCAGGCTAGTGGGTGAATGGGGGATTTGATTTTGGTCCGAACCTCGTGTTTTGATCAAGCGGGCCCGGGGTGATTTTGGAATTTTTGGGAAGAAAGCTTGAAAATCTATATTTAGGCATTGGGTTTGATTTGTTTAGCCTATATTGATACTATAAAGTCATGATTGTATAGATTTGATTGAGTTGGAGCCGAATTCGAAAGGAAAAGCGGTCATTGTGGATTGATTTGGCCGTGGAAGTTGAGGTAAGTGTTTGGTTTAACCCTAGCTTGAGGGAATAGAAGTTAAGTCTTGTTTGCTACTTGCTAATTGATTGAGTACGATGTATAGGCAAGGTAACGAGTTTCTATACATTGGTGTCTAGCATGACCGTGAGTCCTTATAATGCAATTATCATGACTTGGTTGTAATTTTCGTGCTTATTTGAGGATTTATTTATGTTGTAAAGGACATGTGAAAGACAATATGATCATTTGATTTCGAGGAGCATTGGCTCGAACGATAAAGTGAATTATAAAGTAAGAAATGAAAGAAAGAGGAAGAGTTATTGGTTATTCCCTTGCAGGGGAATTTTGTTGATTTTGTTAGTTTTTATTCCTTGTCGGGATACTGAGTTTATTGATATTGTCCCCTTGCTGGGATTTAATTGTTTAACTGTATTCCCTTGCCGGGATTTCCTTCAATACTTGTTTACTTCCTTGCCCCTTAATTGTGACTATTGTTTGGGTGAGGTAGAGTGATAAATATGATAAATGATATGGATTGAGTTGCACGCCGCAACAATGATAAATGATATGGATCGGGTTGCACGCTGCAACAATGATAAATGATATGGATCGGTTTGCACGCCACAACAGTGATAAAATATATTTGGGATCGGGTTGCATGCCGCAACAATTATTGATACAAAGTGTTTATTTTGGGTATTAGTTTCTTGTGTGCTGTAAATTCTGAGCTGCCCTTAGATTGTTATTCTAGATTTACTATTAATTTTGTTATCTCCCCATAGTATGCTCCCCCCTCCCACATTGCTTACTTGTCTTGTATTTTCGATTCCGCTGTATATGTATATATAATTGAATGGGTTTATATGGTAGTCCAGTCTAGCCTCGTCACTACTTTGACGGGTTAGGCTAGACACTTATTAGCACATGTGGTCGGTTGTGCTGATGCTACACTCTGTGCTATTTGCACAGGTCCAGGTTTCGAGCTGCAGCAACAGCATTAGCACGGGAGCATGCCTTCAGTCCATCGAGACACCGAGGTAGCCTTGCAGGCGTCTACAGGCCCGACGTCTCCTCTATCCTTAAATAGACTGTCATCTCATTGTATTCGAGATAAACAAATTTATGTTTCTTTCAGACTTTGTATTTAGTACTTCTTAGATGTTCGTGAGTATGTGACTCCAGTTCTTAGGTAGATGTATATGTTGGGATTCCATGTTTTATTCATTTATCTAAATTTGAGACTTCCGCTTATGATCTTAATTGTATTGCTTTTACTTTAATGCTGTTAATTATCAAAAAAAAAAAAAGAACAGGTGTTTAAATGAAAGTAGTTAAGTTTGGCTTGCCTAGCTCCTATTAGTAGGCGCCATCACAACCCCCGTGGGTGGAAAATCTGGGTCGTGATAAGTTGGTATCAGAGCACTAGGTTACATAGGTCTCACAACTCACAGACAAACTTGGTACAGTCTGAGGGATCGGTACAGAGACGTCTGTATTTATCCCCCCAGAGACTATAGAGTTAGGAAAAGTTTCACATTTGTTCTCTCTTGTCGTGCGGTTCTGTTTCGCAATGCTAATTGAATTTCTACTCTGTTCTTTCGCAGATGAACACGAACTTCCTCATATGCTGATCAGCAGTCCGAGCCCCAGGTAGCTCCCGCTAGGGGCAGAGGATGAGGCCGTGTTAGAGGCCAAGGTTGGGGCAGAGCTCAGCCCCGAGCAGCAGCACCAGTGGCAGAGCCTCAGGTTGACATTGATGAGGAGGTTCTGGCCCCAGCCGCAACAGCTTCGGTTGGCCCAGCTCAGGTCCCAAAGGGGTTTATTGTTACCCCAGTTCTTCAGGAAGCTTTGGTCCGGTTGGTGGGCCTCATGGAGAGTGTCACCCGAGCAGGATTTCTTCCTGTAGCACCAGCCACTTCTCAGGCTAGAGGAGGAGCCCAGACTCCTACTGCACGTACTACGGAGTAGGTGGCTCTCCAGGGTCAGGTTCTAGTTGTTCAGCCAGCTATGGTAGTTCAGTCAGGGGCAGTTGCTCAGACAGGCGATGGCGCGGCTATGTCCGTAAATGCTTTGTGGAGGCTGGACAGGTTTACCAAGCTCTTCACTACTACATTCAGTGGTGCTTCTTCTGAGGACCCCCAGGATTTCTTATATAGTTGCCACGAGGTTCTTCGGAACATGGGCATTGTTGAGTCCAGTGGAGTTGATTTTGCTGCATTTCGCCTATCTGGATCCCCCAAAACTTGGTGGAGGGATTTTTGTTTAGCTAGACCAGCAGGGTCACCGTCTTTTACTTGGGATCAGTTTCCAGAGTTGTTCCTAGAGAAGTTTCTCCCCGTTACTTAGAGGGATGCTTATCGGAGGCAGTTTGAGCGCCTCCAACAGAGTTCTATGATGGTCACTCAGTATGAGACCAGGTTCATTGATCTAGCTCGCCACGCTCTTGTCATAGTTCCCACCGAGAGAGAGAGAGGTGAGGAGATTTATTAATGGTTTGATTCAGCCGATTCGTCTCCAGATGGATAGGGAGACTAGTAGTGAGATCAGCTTTCAAGAGGCGGCCAATGTGGCCCGTAGAGTTAAGATGGTCCTATCACAGGGAAGAGGTCACGGGAGAGACAAGAGAGCCCGTGATTCTGGCAGATTTAGTGGTACCTCGTCTGGAGGTAGAGATTCATATGGTAGAGGCCATCCTCCTAGGCCCTTTCAGTCGGCCCTTCAGGTTTCTTACGGTACATCAGGTAGTCGTGGTTCTTAGGCATACTATTCTGATCAGCAGTCGTTCAGTGCACCGCTAGCTCCTATCAGCGCACTGCCACTTCAGAGTTTCCGTTGAGGTCATTCAGGTCGCTAGGGCCAGCCACAAGTTCCTTATCCACAACGTTTGGAGGGATGTTATGAGTGTGGTGAGTATGGTCATATTAGGAGGGCTTGCTCGAGATTGGGGGGTACTCAGTCACAACAGCAGGGTCCCTGTCCTATGATTCAGGCACCAGATGCCCTATAGCCAGTCAGAGGTGGAAGTTGAGGTCATAGAGGTAGAGGCAAAGGTCATAGAGGTGGAGCTAAGACCGCCAGGGTTTAAGGCCCTGAGAAAATAAGCGCTCAAATCCTAACAACTCTTACAGTCAAGTTCACCTATGTGTTGGGACTATGTAAATTTTTTTACTGGTTTTGCACTTAAGAATCTAGAGTCAAAGTTTTCTAGAAAAGTGTCATTTTTGCGGTTCAGAATGCGATCGCATAATTGATATGCGGACCGCTTTCCTGCAGCATAGTTAACCAGGTGAGCAGTCAAAGTTAATGTTATAAATATGGTCCATTATACGACCGCATAATCAGTATGCGGATCGCATTCCTGCCCTATAGTTAATCAGAGAGTTAGTCTAAGTTGATGTTATAAATGCGGTCCATTATGCGACCACATAATCAGAAGGCGGACCGCATTTCCACCGCATACCCAGGTAGAGATGTTCAGTGATTTGGGTCAGTTCTGCGGTCCAATATGCGGACCGCATTCCAATTTGGCAATCGCATAGTGCGACCGCAAATATTGCTCGGGCTTCTATTTTCTAAAATTTAAAACCCGACCCCCTTTCTAATAAAACACCCCAACCCCTCATTTTTACATATTTTCTAAACAAATTAAGAGAGAGGGAGGAGAGGTTCTTGAGAGATAAAATAGTCTTCATCAAATTGATTCTTCAAAAACTAGCCGGACCGGGGAAAATCCTAATTGATTGCCTTCGTTCCCACTCTTACGGGTAAAATCCCTAACCCTTTTTCCTTGATTTCCAGATTTTAAGCTAAGGGAGGGAGTCTCATTCTTTGATTATTGAAATAATGGGTGGAAACTCACATGCATGTCTTTCAAAATCTAAAATTTAGTAAGGGGAATTGGGTAGAAGTAAGGGGCTGTGCTCGATAACCTAAATAAGCTCGGATAGTAATTGTGAATTTCAAATTCTAAGGTGCATGTGTTAATTTGTGAACTAGATTGACGTGGCTAGATTGTTTGGTGACTGATAATAGGAGTTTAAAAAGGGAATTCGACTCCAGATATGTATGGCTAACCTTGACTTTGTAAAATCACCTTGTTGGTGTTCAAATGTTTGGAATGTGACATCCACGTGGGTAAATTGTGAAATTTGTGTGATTTGCATGATTGTGATTATGATATGTTGTATTAGCTGAGAAACAAATGACATAAGGAAAATTGTAAGTGATGCAACTGGAATAATGGTGACATTAACATCTATGGCTTATCGTGGGCAAGTATTGTTGTAACGTGAAACACTTGTGAATTGTGGAATATGACGGAAATAGTATTGATGGTTAAGGAAACACTTGTAAATTATTGCTGCTACCCCCTAAGAAGTGTTGTTGTGATCTTTGTGAATTGTTTATTGTTGTTGTTGTGATTGTTTGTGAATTGAAACTGTACGGTGGGATCGGGTTGCGTGCCGCAACACGAAGTAATAAGGTGCGGGTTGTGGTGATAAGGGTGGCCGAGGTAATAAGGGTGGCCAAGGTAATATGGGTGGAAAGTGATCGAAATGACTGTTGAAATGAAAATATGAGCAAGAATGTGAAATCTATTGATGTGGAAATGTGGAAGTGGAAAACGGGAGAGTTTGTAAAACTTGTTTGGCTTGATTGTTTTTACTTTATGGATTTGGTTGTTGTTTCTGTTACTGTTACTTACTTGTCTATGGCTTGAGTTTACTTGGCGCAAGGTTTGTTCATACATACCAGTACAATTCAAGTGTATTGACGTCCCTTTTTGTCGGGGGCGCTACATTCGTGTTATGATTGTAGGTGGATTTGCAGCAGGTACTCCAGCCCACCGATCGTAGCTCCCTCTCCGTCTTCCGTCAGTTGTTTTGGTGAGACCCATTCCTCTCGGAGTCCTACGTGGCTCAAGCCGCTTGTTTCCGTAGTTTTATTTTGCTGTTGAAAAAGAATAGCTGGAGCCTTGTTACCAGCAAATATTGTATTAACTTCTTTCATCTGTAGAGGCTCCATAGACAGGAAACGTGGGTCATGAACTTATGTAATATGGCCCCGCCGGAGTTGAAGGAGTTAAAGGACCAGTTACAGGATTTGCTAGAGGAGTGTTTCATTAGACCTAGTGTTTCACCTTGGGGCGCGCCAGTGTTATTTGTCAAGAAGAAGGACGGATCTATGAGGATGTGCATAGATTATCGGCAACTGAACAAGGTAACGATTAAGAACAAGTATCAACTGTTAAGGATTGATGATTTGTTCGACCGGCTTCAGGGTGCTAGGGTATTCTCCAAGATTGACTTGCGATCTGGCTACCATCAGTTGAGGATTAGGGCATCCGATGTCCCTAAGACAACTTTCCGCACTTGGTATGGGCATTATGAGTTCTTGGTCATGTCATTTGGGTTGACCAATGCCCCGGCAACATTCATGGAGTTGATGAACCGAGTGTTCAGGCCATATTTGGACATGTTTGTGATAGTCTTTACTGATGATATTTTGGTATACTCCTGCAGCCAGGAGGAACACTAGCAGCACCTTATAGTGGTTCTTCAGACTCTGAGGGATAGTCAATTATATGCTACGTACTCCAAGTGTGAGTTCTGGATGAGTTCAATAGCATTTGTGGGTCATGTTGTATCAGCAGACGGTATTCAGGTGGACCCGAAGAAGATTGAGGCAGTCAAGGACTGGCCTAGACCAGCATCAGCTACAGAGATTCAGAGTTTCTTGGGATTGGCAGGCTACTACCGTCGATTTGTGGAGGGGTTCTCATCTATTGTAGCCCTGATGACCAGGTTGACCCAGAAGGGTGCCTAGTTCAGATGGTCGGACGAGTGTGAGGCAAGCTTTCAGAAGCTCAAGATAGCTCTGACTACGGCACGGGTGTTGGCTTTGCCCACAGGATCAGGGCCTTATACTGTCTATTATGATGCATCCCGTATTGGGCTTGGTGCAATGTTGATGCAGGGTAGCAAGGTTATTGCCTATGCTTCGAGACAGTTGAAGATTCATGAGAAGAACTATCCAGTGCATGATTTAGAGTTGGCAGCTATTAATTCGCCTTGAAGATTTGGAGGCACTATTTGTATGGCGTGACATATGAGGTGTTCACTGACCATAAGAGTCTTCAGTGCTTGTTCAAGCAGAAGGAGTTGAATTTGAGGCAGAGGAGGTTGTTGGAGTTGTTGAAAGATTATGATGCCACCATTTTATACCATCTGGGGAAGGCCAATGTGGTGGTCGGTGCTTTGAGTAGGAAGTCAACTAGTATAGGTAGTCTTGCTTATATTCTAGTCAGTTAGAGGCCGCTTGCTTTGGATATTCAGGCCTTAGCCAATTAGTTCGTGAGACTAGATGTTTCTGAGCCCACTCATATGTTGGCTTGCACGATCGCTCGTTCTTCATTATTGAAGTGTATCTGTGATCGGCAGTTTGATGATCCCTATTTGTGTGTCCTTAGGGACACGGTGCAGTGTAGAGGTGCCCAGCAGGTCACCTTAGATGCGGATGGAGTTTTGAGATTGCAAGGGCGAGTTTGCATGCCCAATGTGGATGGACTTCGAGAGTTGATTTTAGAGGAGGCCCATAGTTCCCGGTACTCTATTCATCCAGGCGCCGCGAAGATGTATCAGGATTTGCGGCAGCATTATTGGTTGCGTAGGATGAAGAAGGATATTGTTGCATATATGGCTCAGTGTTTGAATTGTCAGCAGGTTAAGTACGAGCATCAGATGCCTAGTGGTTTATTTCAGAGGATTGAGCTTCCCGAGTGGAAGTGGGAGAGGATCACTATGGACTTCGTTACTGGACTTCCGTTGACTCAGAAGAAGTTCAATGCATTTTGGGTCATTGTGGATAGGATGACCAAGTCAGCGCATTTCATTCCTGTGGCAGCTCCTATTCATCCTGGAGATTAGCTGAGATTTATATCCGGGAGATTGTTCGCCTTCATGGTGTACCAGTATCTATCATTTCGGACCAAGGAACACAGTTTACCTCGTGCTTCTGGGGAGCAGTTTAGCAATAGTTGGCCATACGGGTTGAGTTGAGCATATCATTTCATCCCCAGATGGACGGTCAGTCCGAGCGGACTATTCAGATTTTGGAGGATATGCTCTGGGCTTGTGTTATTGACTTTGGAGATTCGTGGGATCAGTTCTTTCCTTTAGCAGAGTTTGCCTACAACAACAGCTACCAGTCGAGCATCTAGATGGCTCCTTATGAGGCTTTATATGTTAGGCGGTGTCGGTCTCCAATTGGATGGTTTGAGCCGCGAGAGGTTCGATAGATATGTACGGATTTGGTTTAGGAGGCCTTTGACAAGGTCAAGATCATTAAGGATAGGATTCATTCAGCTCAGTCCAGGCAAACGAGCTCTACAGATCGTAAGGTTCGAGATGTATCTTTCATGGTTGGTGAGCGAGTATTGGTCCGAGTGTCGCCTATGAAGGGCGTGATGAGATTTGGGAAGAAGGGCAAGCTTAGCCCTAGGTTCATTTGTCTTTTTGAGATTCTTGATCGAGTGGGAGAGGTTGCTTATATACTTGCATTGCCGCTCATCTTATCAGTCGTGCATCCAGTTTTTCATGTATCCATGCTTCAGAGGTATCACAAAGATTCAGCTCACGTGTTAGATTTCAGCACTATCCAGTTGGACAAGGACTTGTCTTACGAGGAGGAGCTGGTAGTTATTCTGGACCGGCAGGTTCGTTAGTTGAGATCCAAGAGTTTTCCTTCTGTTCGTGTTGAGTGGAGAGATCAGCCTCCTGAGGCATCGTCCTGGGAGTCCGAGTCCGATATGTGGAGTCGTTATCCTCATCGCGTTCGCATGTAGGTCCACGTGTTCGCGTAGGCCAACTCCCTGGACCCCAGCCTCTTCCTTCTACGCGTTTGCGTTTGACCTTCCGCTTTCGCGATGCTTTGACCAACCCATCCTTCGCGAACGCGACCTCCTTCTCGCGAACGCGAAGGGTAAATTTTGCCCAGTTATATTTTAATTTCAGAAACAGTAGCTACGAGAATTTCTCATTAAACAGTCGAACCCCTTCTTCTCCAAAGCTTCTAGGCGACTTTTAGAGCATTTCTTCACCAAAGTTTCTTGAGTAAGTATTGGTTAACCCGTCTTCTTCACTTTTCATCATCGTTTATTGAATTTCTAAGCTAAAATCATGTAATTTAGGGTAGAAATTGGGAAAATTTGATAGAGTTAGGGCTTTTTACTTCTTCTTGATTTAGACCTCATTTTGGGGCCAGGTTTGAAAATAAATTATATATTCGGGCTGGTAGGTGAATGGGCAATTTTATTTTGGTCCGAACCTCGTATTTTGACCAAGCGGGCCCAGGGGCGATTTTGGAATTTTTGGGAAGAAAGCTTGAAAATCTATATTTAGGCATTGGGTTTGATTTGTTTAGCCTATATTGATACTATAAAGTCATAATTGTATAGATTTGACTGAGTTGGAGCCGAATTTGAAAGGGAAAACGGTCGTTGTGGATTGATTTGGCCGTGGAAGTTGAGGTAAGTGTTTGGTTTAACCCTAGCTTGAGGGGATAGGAGTTGAGTCTTGTTTTTTACTTGCTAATTGATCGAGTACGATGTATAGGCAAGGTGACGAGTTTCTATATATTGGTGTCTAGCATGACCGTGAGTCCTTATAATGCGATTATCATGACTTGGTTGTAATTTTCGTGCTTATTTGAGGATTTCTATATGCTGTAAAGGACATGTGAAAGACAATATGATCATTTGATTTCGAGGAGCATTGGCTCGAACGATAAAGTGAATTATAAAGTAAGAAATGAAAGAAAAAGGAGGAGTTATTGGTTATTCCCTTGCCGGGGCATTTTGTTGATTTTGTTGGTTTTTCTCCCTTGTCGGGATATTGAGTTTATTGATATTGTCCCCTTGTTGGGAATTAATTGTTTAACTGTATTCCCTTGCCAGGATTTCCTTTAATACTTGTTTACTTCCTTGCCCCTTAATTGTGACTGTTGTTTGGGTGAGGTAGAGTAATAAATATGATAAATAATATGTATCGGGTTGCACGCCGCAATAATAATAAATAATATGGATCGGGTTGCACGCCGCAATAATGATATTTATGGATCGGGTTGCACATCGCAGCAGTGATAAAATATATTTGGGATTGGGTTGCGCGTTGTAACAATTATTGATACAAAGCGTTTATTTTGGGTATTAGTTTCTTGTCTGCTGTAAATTCTGAGCTGCCCTTAGATTGTTATTCTAGATTTACTGTTAATTTTGTTATCTCCCCACAGTATGCTTCCCCCTCTCATATTGCTTACTTGTTTTGTATTTTCGATTCCGCTATATATGTATATATAATTGAACATGTTTATATGGTAGTCCAGTCTAGCCTCGTCACTACTTCGCCTGGGTTACGCTAGACACTTACCAGCACATGGGGCCGGTTGTGCTGATGCTACACTCTGTGCTATTTGCACAGGTCCAGGTTTCGAGCAGCAACAACAGTATTAGCACGGGAGCAGGCCTTCAGTCCATCGAGATACCGAGGTAGCCTTGCAGGCGTCCGCAGGCCTGGCGTCTCCTCTATCCTTACACTGGACTGTCATCTCATTGTATTCGAGATAAACAGATTTATATTTCTTTCAAACTTTGTATTTAGTACTTCTTAGATGTTGGTCAGTATGTGACTCCAGTTCTTGGGTAGAGGTACATGTTGGGATTCCGTGTTTTATTCAGCTATCTAAATTTGAGACTTCCGCTTATGATCTTAATTCTGTTGCTTTTATTTTAATGTTGTTAATTATCAAAAAAAAGAACAGGTGTTTAAATGAAAAGTAGTTAAGTTTGGCCTGCCTAGCTCCTATTAGTAGGCATCATCACGACCCCCCGAGGGTGGGAAATCCGGGTCATGACAGTACTATTATGGTTTCTTTCATTGTAGTTCTTGACTATTTTTCCCCGGTCATTCGGATGACTATTTGATGAATTAGGCTTTTCTTTTGGTCCTTCGTTGCATTTCTTAGGGGCTCTCATGGAATGTGGGGTGAATTCTTGTTGAAAGCTAATACTATACAAGTTCTGCCATGAATTGTTATTTGGATGTGATTTTCACAAATAAATCTAATATTGGAACTGAATTGTGTGCTCTAATAGGGTCTATTTTGATTTTGTTACAGTTATGATCTTGAAAACTATACTTAATTCCACCAGACATTATTGGAATAGATGTTATGTTTTTAGTTTTACTGCAAATTTTTATATGCCATCATAAATAACATTTATAATGTTAACCTTTGATGAAAAACAGTTTGGGTAGACTTAGAGGGCTTTTATTTTAGCACTGATGCAAAGTTCCACTCTCACACTTTCCCTTACAGATTTTAGAAATTTTTCTTACGCTATTAGTGAAGAGCGCAAAGATAATGGTTTTGGTTTTTACCGTTGTAAAAAAGAAGGTACAAATAAACATATGATGAGAATTTTGTTTGTGCTCTTCATATGTATAAGAGAGAAAGATGAGTCATAATAACCTAGCTTATTTTGATTTTGTTTCCGTTATAGCTTAAGCAATGAATTCTATTCATTGGACTACTACGTTTTCTGATAGCTTCTTAATTATGACATAATGCTAATGTTCATATTCAAAGGAGACTATATTTTTCTGTATATAAAGTCTTGATGCGAGTTTCAAAGCTCTAGCTATGGGTGGTATGCATAGCAAATAAGTATTTGGAACTATTATGTTTTGGGATTTGTCTATTTAGTCCCGTCCAAATATGGATGTTGTTAGAAGTTCATGAAATTGGTTATCTCCCATCTCTACTTTGATGACAATCTGATACACTTGGATGATGCCATTTTGGTACCTTTAGCCATTTGAGTATCTGTGTAACATCCCGTACATTTGGACTAGGTGTGGAGAAATTAAATGAGTATTAATTTGATATTTTATACATGCGAAGTCCTATTGGGATGATTCTTGGTGAAAATAGTTGTTTTGGAATCAAGACGGAGAGTGAGGTGCATAAGATTTGACAAAATCGACTAAGTTTGTAGAAGGTCCGTCTTCCAGCAGGTTTTAGTGAAAATATGTAAGGAATTTTGTAAAACTCAAAGCCTGAAACTTGTAGGCCTTTGAAATTGCTTTCCAACGATATATTGTGGAGCCTAAACGGAGCTCTGTACAAATGTTATGCCCATTTTATAGAATGGTATGCAACCACCGCGTTTTACCGTTACCGCAGTGGCGAGGTAGTGTTCCAGCGACTTACCGCGGTCGAGACCGCATCCGCGCCAACCGGGACGCGGTGGACGTCTTGGAAAGTCATATTTTTATCCCTATTTCGTCCCCTACAACCCCAAAATATGAAAACTTGCTCTAGAAAGTAAAACTCTCAAAACCCTAACTCCTTAAGGGTCCCTCCACCACCCAAGGTAAGTTTTAATGGTGATTCTAACTTAATTTTAATTTTCCAATATCTTATTAACATGAGTAAACCCTCCATTTCATTAGATATTCGATTGGGATACCATTGTTGAGAGAAGAAACCCTAGAACTTGAATTCAAGAAGATTGAACATCAAAAAGGTAATATATTCACCCTCTGATTGATTCTATCATTGAATTAATGATTATAGACTCTATTTCTTGAGATATGAGTTGATGAGTTTGATAGAAAAGTATGAACGGTGATAGGTTTGGGTTGTTGATTGGTTATTATTGGTTATAGGTGTTGATTACCTTATGGGTGATAAAGAATAATGTTGAATATAACCATTTGAGACTTTAGAATTTATCTAGGAGCAAAAGAATAAGTTATTGGGTGTAGAGACACCATTAATAAGGGCTATGAAGCTTTATGCCACTGAGTGTTTGATAAAATACCTAAGTGACCAAAACATGACTATTGTTGCTAATTTGGAATCCCTTTGACCTGTATTGATATGGATTGAAGTTAAAAGGGTTGAAAAATATTGCATTATGCTCAAGAATAGGAAATTAAGGTATGTGAGGCTAACTCTCTATGTTTGGGAATGTTAATGATTCTCCCTACATTACGTTTCTTTTACGACGTATCAATTGCCTCAGAAATATAGTTAAGCCTAGTTCCTTGAATAGTTGTAGAACTTCTATTCTCTAGCTTTGTAACTCGTTCATGAGTTTCATTTTAAACGTTGTGAGATCAGTTCGTATTCAATATAGACTTGGGTTTGATGTCCCTAAGTCTCAATATAGCTTACTCAGCATGTCATAAACAGTTGAAGTTTTAGTGACCAATTCAAGAATACATGTCTCATTCTAGTCCTATTCAGTATTCCAGCATTATGTAACTCAGTATGATTCAGTATTCCAGTATAATATAACTTAGTGTAATCCAGTATTCTAGTATCATATAACTCAGCGTGATTCAGTATTTTACTATTATGTATTGCAGTATGATTATCAGTTCCTGATTTTAAATCCCTAAATGTTGAACACCTATATTTGGGCCTGAGGCCGCAACTAATGCTTTATGCATCTTTGGGCCTGAGGCCGCAGTTTGTTGTGCTTTATGAATTTTGGACCTGAGGTCGCAATTATGTGTATGTATACTTGGGCCCGAGGCTGCAGCTTGTATATATATATATATTGGGCCTGAGGTCGTAGTTTAATATTCATATAATTAGGTTGTTTATCATTCAGAAGAGGGAGTATTCATATCATTACTTCCTTTCAGTTCAATTATTAGTTACCGTTCAATTATCAGCTATCATATCAGTTACCAGTTACCAGTTACCAGTTCAGTTATTAGTTATCAGCTATCAGTTATCATTTCAGTTTCAGTTTGAATAGTTATCATTTCAATTATCAATTATCAATTCTCAGTTATCAACTTAGTTTCAGTTTCAACATTTATAATTCTTTCTTTCAGTTGCTTTACATACTAGTGTAATTCAAATGTACTAACGTCCTTTTTACCCGGGGCATGCATCTCACGATGCGGGTAATGATTTACAGGTTGACGATTCATAGTGCTAGGATTCTCGTACAACTATTTGGTGATCCCCAGTTCTTTCGGGGCATTATCATTACTTTACAGTCTTTCAGTGTTTACAAACAAGCAGTGTTTTCAGTACTTCAATAGAGGCTTCATATAGTAACAGTTAGACAGAGTCACATGCTTTTCATATTAAGCCATGTTGGCTACAAATATATTTTAGAATTGTATTAGTATTTCCGCACTTTGATTTATATCATACAGACTTTCATTATATCAGCATGTGTTAGTTTATTTTCCGTATTCAGTATGTTATGATATCACATGTTGATTCAGCATGCCAGTTGGTTCGCTTGGTCACATGTAGTCAGGCATCGAGTGTCGCGTTACGTCCAGGCACAGGTTCGGGGCGTGACAATATGTTGGGGCATAGCTTCTTAAGGTGTTGCCATTTGTGAGCTCACCAAGTGTGCATCTATTTATTTCTTGTAGCATATTGTGATAAAATGTGATTAGATTTGTCAAGAACTCAAGTGATATTAGTAATGAAAGACTTGTTAGAAATTTTTGGGAGAGCAAGACAACTAAACAAACACTTAAAACTCACTATTAAAGTCCTTAAGAGACTGACTTGTTACCCAAGTTACACCACCCAATTTCCTGAATTTTAAATTAGAACCCCTATCTAGAAGGTTCTAGGGGGTTCTATTTTCAGTTACTGCAAGGATTCCCTAAGTGAAATACCTATACTACCCCTGAATCAATTCTGAACTACTAACCTATGTTAACCTAATCCCAGCCCTTTTAACTTGGTCAACAAACGACCATGGTTACCGACAAGGCTTGGAATTATTCAACCATAACCAAACATGAATCCAATTATAAATAGAACCCTATCAAATCCATCTAAACCTAATTTTGAACTTGTATTAATTCTGATAAATATGTATCCTAAGACTAATTTTATTATTAAACTAGCTGGAGGAAAGGATGATTTCTATTCAACTTCACTTACTCCAAATGGCTAGCATACATGGGTATTTATAACAGAAATCCTACATGTATCTAGCCTAAACTTCATGTGTACATATTAATTAAGTTCATATATGTACGCACTAGTCCATATTTGCCCACACCTCACTCTTTTCTAACTATATGTATGAAAATATTAAATTAATGTAAACAAATCTAAACAAATGTGGACAAATGAAAACAAGTTTCTTACTATTTTTAACACCCCCCATAAACTTGTTTCATTACTCCAAGAGCCATCCTTAACTTTTGAAAAGCGTCAATCTTCAAAGGCTTGGTAAAAATATCCGCAATTTGTTCTCCAGACTTCACATGCTCAAGCTCCACAACTTTATTAGATATGCAATCTCTAATTAAAGGATATATCTTATCGATATGCTTGCTTCTTTCATGTATGTTGTCAACAAAAGTCTTTTTGGCTAAATCTATAGCTGATTTGTTGTCAACAAAAATCTTTGTAGCATCCTTCTGTGGTTGGTGAAGTTCTACCAACACGCTCCTTAGCCAAATTGCATGGCAAACACACGAACAAGCTACTACATACTTCGCTTCACAAGTTGACAAAGTCACAATTGATTGCTTCTTAGAATTCCATGTAAATGCAGAATTTCCAAGAAAGACAACAAACACAGTAGTACTTTTCTGATCATTAATATCACCAGCCCAGTCACTATCACAATATTCCACGAATTTGGATTCTTTAGAAGATGAATAACAAATTCCATAATCAAGCGTACCTTTGATGTACCGAAGTATTCTTTTGGCCACCTTTAAGTGCGAGGTAGTAGGAGTTTCCATAAAGCGACTCAGGAGTCCAACTACAAAAGGAATATCCGGCCTTGTACATGTCAAATACCTTAAGCTTCCAACAAGACTCTTGAAAAATGTGGAATTGACTCTATCTCCATCTCCATGGTTGGATATTTTAACTCCACATTCAACTGGGCTGCTTACGGGATTGCAATTCTTCATCTCAAATTTCTTGAGAATTTCCTTTGCATACTCTCCTTGAGAAACAAAAATGACTTCCTTCCTCTGTGCTACTTGAATTCCAAGATAGTAGGACATTAGGCCAATGCCCGTCATCTCAAATTCTTTAGCCATTGCTTTCTTGAATTCTTCAAATATCTTTGGATTATTTCCTGTAAATATCAAGTCATCTACATACAAGCAAACAAGTAAGATGTTACCATTTTCAGCAATCTTTACATAGAGGGCATGTTCATGTGGACACTTAGAAAAACCGTTTGCTTAGAAATAATTGTCAATTATACTATTCCAAGCTCACAGGGCTTGCTTCAACCTATATAAAGCCTTCTTTAATTTCAAGACTTTATCATCTTGTCCTTCAACCTTATATACCGAAGGTTGATCACTATAGACCTTGTCCTTCAATATACCATTCAAGAAAGCCGACTTCACATCCATTTGATGGATTTTACATTAATTTTGTGCTGCCGAAGCAATGACAAAGCGAATTGTTTCCAAACGAGCAACCGACGCAAATACTTCATCATAGTCAATGCTGGCCTTTTGCTTGTAGCCTTTAGTCACCAATCTTGCTTTGTACCTTTCTATTTCTCCCTTAGAATTCTTCTTTATTGTGTACACCCATTTGACTCCAATGGTGCTTTTGCCTTTTGGAAGTGTGACCAACTCCCATGTATCATTCTTTTTTATAGCTTTGATTTTTTCATCCATTGCATCCCTCCATTTGGAATTTTGGCAAGTATCTTCAAATCTTAGAGGCTCATTGTCCACCAGCAAACAAAAATGAGTAAAAATCATACAAGTCATTTCTTACCACTTTCGTTTTTTAATACAAGTTACAGAGACTTCTACTCTTGTGAGGTGGTTCACTTGAAATTGAGCTTGATTCCCCAACTTCTTGATCTTGTGGCGAAGGTGTTGAATGTGGTGTGATAGCCTGCTCCCCATCTTCTTCTTCATCATCTTCAAAGAATGGACTAAAAGAGTAATCTTGCTCTTTAGATTTCCACTCCCAAGCATTATCTTCATCAAACTCAACATCTCTACTTCTGGTGACCTTGCCATTTCTGGAATTTATAACCTTTAGAACTTTAATGAAGACATACCTCTCACTTTTGTCATCAAGCTTAGACCTCTTCTCATCTGACACATGTGCATATGCGATGCTCCCAAAAACTCGCAAATGAGCAACTTTTGGCTTGAAACCGCTCCATGCCTCCTGTGGTGTTTTTTGTCACTACCCAATTCCATAACAAGTCATGATGGTGCCCAAGGCCATTATTGCGCAAGACAACACGGAAAAGTACTAGCTAAACTATCGGTCAACCTTACCGCAAAATAGTGGAAATAATTCTTTAAGTTGGAGAAATTTAGAAAAACGATGAATAAAAGTCATGATAATCATACAACCCCAAAATAATACAGTCTACTAATATGTGTGCCAAAACCTGGTGTCACAAACATGGGCAACTAGTAGAATATACAAAAGAATCACACTATCCTACTATCTGAAATGGAATAGACAGCAAATACAAAAGAAAGACTTCTTCAGACTGCTGAACGGTGTGGAGGAGAAGCAGCTCACCGTAGAAGTATCGAATCCGCTCAGAGATGCGCACTCGGCTGATAGCCAGATGTACCTGCCTCAAACCCTATACAATTAAGTACAGAAGTGTAGTATGAGTACATAAATAATATGTACCAAGTAAGTATCCCGTCTAATCTAGAAGAAGTAGAGACGAGAGGTCGACTTGATACTCACTAGGGTCAAATAATATGAGAAGCATTTATAACAAGCATGGATAACACAAGTTATTAGCATTTAATAATCATGGATTAACAGTTCTTTCCCAAGTATTATCTTGGATACTCACATATATCTCAAGCAGAAATATAATTTAATCATCAGAGAAAAATGCTAAGAAAAACATACGCAAGTAACACCGTGGGACGTACGTACGGTCCGATCCAACATAAAAAGTAAATTGTGCTCGAACCATAGATGCATCTATTACCCCGCTCATGAATCAACCGTGCGATGCGGTCAAATATAAACAAGCGCATCAACAAGCAATGATAATATATATCTGAGGAGTAGCTATACGCAGAAATACTAAATATTCTCTTCTAAAAGACCAAACAGGATAAGGTTCATTCATTAGTCTCATTCTTCTTAATCAAATAGTTATATGAATCCAAATTTATTGTCACGTTACAAGAATATCACGTAGAGAATCCTCTCGTCACCTAGTGCGTACGTAGCCCCCACAAATATTGGCAATTAATTCAATTATTATACCTAAGGGGGCAATTCCTTCTTACAAGGTTAGAAAAGAGACGCACCTTGCTCCAAAATGCACTTCCAAATGCCAAGAACAAGTCCAAGCCCACAATTCGAATCCGAACGATCCCAAACTAGTTAAAAGAAGTAAGAATTAGTTAATATAGGCTCATAAGATCGAATTCTAGCTATTTAAGCAATTTCCCAACCATTAACACAGGTTTCCTAAAATCGAACCCCATGCCCTTGTGCCCAGATTCCAAAATTTTTCGAAGGAAGTTGTTCTCTACAACCTAAGGATCAATAGTATATGATTTCTAATTAATTATGTAACAATTTTTGTAGTTAAATTTAACTTTGAGTAAAACCCTAGGTCTTGCTCTAACCCCTTAATTTTTACCTAATTTCTAGTGTTTAATCTACCCAATATGTAATTATTAAACTAAGGATGGGTGGAATAAACTTACCTCACAATGCTATGTGAATACCTTCTCTCTAAAGCTCTCAAATCGTCCAAAGGAGGAGTGAAAATATCATAAAAATGACTTAGACCTGTCTTTAATGAACCTCACTGGTTTAGTGATTTATGCATCTACGGTCCCGCATCTGCCAGAATTCGACCGCATGTGCGAAAAAGGGAGGGAAGGCAAGGTCCGCATCTGCGGTCTCTGGGCCACATCTGCGGCTTGGGAGCCGCATCTGCGAAAATGGCTTGGGTTGTCCTAGGCCACTTCAGCGATGGGAGGGCCGCACCTACGGTCCCGCATCTGCGATCCAAGAACTGCAGATGTTATGACAGAAGCAGCAGTTCTTCAGCCCTTTATCATAATTTCCACTTCACTCGAGCCTTGTCCGATTGACGCTCGGAGCTCCCGGGCCCTGCCCGAACATACCTACAAGTCCGAAATCACGAGGCAGAGCTACCCAAACCTTCGGAACACCCAAAACAATGTTAAATCTAGAATTCACCCCCTAAAACCAAATGAATCAAATTATGAACTTCAAGTTCTTAATTTTCTTCCAATGGGCCAAAACACCTTAAAACTACTCGGATTGACACCAAATTTTACAGGCAAGTCTTAAATGATATTTCGGACCTGTACCGGGCTTCAGAACTAAAATACAAGCCTGATACCTAGGAAATCAATCATTAATTAGTTTCTTTAAATCCTTAAAACTTTATATTAACAATTTCTAATAAAAATTCATTACTCGGGCTAGGGACCTCAGAATTCAATTCCGGGCATACGACCAGGTCCCATATTATCCTACAGACCCTCCGGAACCGTCAAATCATGAATCCGGGTCCATTTGCTCAAAATGATGACCAAAGTCAAGCTTAGCCTTTTAAGAAAATCCTAAGGAATAAAATGGACATATTTCACCCAAAACTCTTCCAAATCCAGAATCAACCGTCCCCGCAAGTCGTAAATTAGCTAAAGCAAGCACGGGAAGTTTTATTTAAGGGAACAGGGTTCAAAAAGGCAAAACAACTAGGCGGGTTATTACATTATCCACCTCTTAAACAAATGTTCGTCCTCGAACGGACATAGAAAAGTATCTGAGCTGCTGAATAAATGGGGATATCTGCTCCGCATGTCCTCCTCGGACTCCCAGGTCGCCTCCTCGACTGGTTGTTCCCTCCACTGGACCTTTACTGCAGAAATCCTCTTGGATCTCAACTGGGAATATTGCCTATCAATAATGGCAATTGGCTGCTCCTCATAACCCAAGCTCTCATCCAACTGAATAGTACTGAAGTCTAACACATGGGAAAACTCAGAATGATACTTCTGAAGCATCGACACATAAAAAACCGGATGAACTCTCGACAAGCTAGGGGGTAATGCAAGCTCATAGGAAACATACCCAACTCCCCTCAACACCTCAAAGGGGCCAACAAACCTTGGACTCAACTTGCCCTTGTTCCCAAACCTCAGAATGCCCTTCATGGGCGAGACTTTCAAGAAAACCTTCTTGCCAACCATAAATGATACATCACGTGCCTTCTGATCTGCGTAACTCTTCTGTCTGGACTGAGCTATGCGAAGCCTCTCCTGAATAAACTTCACCTTATCCAAGGTATCCTGTACCAAGTATGTACCACACAACTTAGCCTCACCAGGCTTGAACCATCCGGTAGGAGAACGACAATGGCGACCATATAGAGCCTCATATGGAGCCATCTCAATGATGGACTGATAGCTATTGTTATATGCATACTCTGCCAAGGGCAAGAACTGGTCCCACTGCCCTCCAAAATCAATCACACATGCTCTAAGCATATACTCTAAAATCTATAATGTCCGCTCCGACTACCCGTCAGTCTGAGGATTGAATATTATGCTAAGCTCTACCCGGTTCCCCAACTCACTCTGAACGGCTCTCTAGAAATGAGAAGTGATCTGAGGGCCTCTATCGGATATAATGGACACAGGCACACCGTGCAATCAGACTATCTACAGAATATAAATCTGAGCATATCTCTCTGTTGTATAAGTAGTAGCCACTGGAATGAAGTGGGCCGACTTGGTCAACCTAACAACGATGACCCATACTGAATCAAACTTCCGCAAGGTCCGCGACAACTCAACTACGAAATCCATGGTAATGTGCTCCCACTTCCACTCTGGTATATGCATCTGCTGAAGTAGGCCACCCGATCTATGATGTTCATACTTGACCTGCTGGCAATTCAAACACCTAGCCACATACTCAACTATGTCTTTCTTCATCCTCTGCCACCAATAATGCTACCTCAAGTCACGATACATCTTCATATCCCTCGGGTGGATGGAATACCGCAAACTGTGTGCCTCATCTAGTATCCTCTCCCTCAGACCATCGACATTAGGAACACATAGACGACCCTAAAGCCCGAAAACACAATCCTCGCCAATAAAAACTTCGTTGGCACCTCCTTGAAGCACCGTCTCTCTGAGAACTGCCAGATGTGGATCATTGAACTGTCGGGCGTTTATCTCCCCCAGTAATGAAGACTGAGCAACCATACACGCAAGAACTCGACTGGGCTCTGAAATGTCCAACCAAACTAGTCTGTTAGCCAAAGACTGAGTGTCCAAACCTAGGGGCCTCTCCCCAACTAGAATAAATGCAAAACTACCCATACTCTCAGCCTTTCTGCTTAAGGCATCTGCAACCACATTAGCCTTGCCCGGATGATAAAGAATAGTGATGTCATAATCCTTCTGTAACTCAATCCACCTAAGCTGCCTCAAATTAAGATCCCTCTACTTGAACAAATGCTGCAAGCTGTGATGTTTGGTATAAACCTCACATGAAGCCCCGCACAGGTAGTGCCTTCATATCTTAAGAGCATGAAAAATTGCCGCTAACTCCACATCATGTACATGATATTTTTTCTCATGAATCTGCAGCTGACGGGAGGCATATGCAATAACTCGCCCCTCCTGCATCAATACACAGCCCAAGCCAATGCGCGAAACGTCACAATACACTGTATACTTCCCTAAACCGGAAGGCAACACAAGGACTGGTGTTGTAGTCAAGGTTGTCTTGAGCTTCAGGAAGCTCACCTCGCAATCATCGGACCAATGGAAAGAAGCACCCTTCTGGGTCAATCTTTTCAGAGGTGATGCAATAGATGAAAAGCCCTGCACGACCGCCTGTAATAACCTGCTAACCCCAGAAAACTCCTGATCTTAGTCACTAAGGTGGGGCGTGGCCAACTCTGAACTGCCTCAATCTTCTTGAGGTCTACCTTAATACCTTCTCCTGACAAAATATGTACCAAGAATGCCACATAACTCACTCTTGGAGAACTTAGCATATAGCTTCTGCTATCGCAAGGTCTGAAGCACTAATCAGATGCTGCTCGTGCTCCCCCAGGCTATGTGAGTATATGAAGATGTCATCAATAAAGACGATGATGAAGGAATCAATAGAAGGCCTGAACACTCTGTTCATCAAATCCATAAATGTTAATGGGGCACTAGTCAAGCCAAAGGACATCACCAAAAACTCATAATGGCCATATCTTGTCTGGAATGTAGTCTTCGAAACATCCGAGTGCCGAATCTTCAGCTAATGGTACCCTGACCTCAAGTTTATCTTAGAGAACACTCTTACACCTTGCAACTGGTCAAACAAATCATCGATACGAGGCAACGGATACTTCTTCTTGATGGTGACTTTGTTCAACTGGCGGTAGTCAATGCACATCCGCATAGTCCCATCCTTTTTCTTCACAAATAACACCGGTGCAACCCAAGGTGATACACTGGGTCTAATAAACCCCTTTGCTAACAAATCATCAAGCTTCTCCTTCAACTCTTTCAACTCCTTAGGAGACATGCGATACGGAGAGATACATATAGGTTGGGTGCCTAAAACCAAATCGATACAGAAATCAATATTACAACCTGGTAGCATGCCAGGAAGATCAGAGGGAAACGCATCGGCGAACTATCGGACTACGGGAACTGAACCATTGTCGAAGACTCTGCGGTGGTGTCTCGAACATAAGTTAGATAGGACAAACATCCCTTCTCAACCATACGCCGAACCTTCAAGAAGGAAATAACCCTACTAGTGGTATCAACTGTGGATCCCTTCCACTCCAACCATGACAACCCTGGCATCACTAGTGAAATAGTCTTAGTATGGCAATCTAGGGCGGCATGATATGGAGACAACCAATTCATGCGCAAGATGACCTCAAAATTGATCCTATCCAGCAATAGGAGATCTGCTCTAGTCTCAAAATTATAGAATATAACCACACAAGACTGGTAGACCCGGTCTACAACCACAGAATCACCCACAGGAGTGGACACATGAACAGGAGTGACCAAAGGTGCAGGAGGAATAAACGAGAATCGAGCAAACATGGATGATACATAAGAATAGGTGGACCTTGTATCAAATAATACCGAAGCATCTCTACCGCAGATAGAAAAAATACCTGTGATGACGGCATCTAAGGCCTATGCATCTTTCCTCGGTGGAAGAGCATAGAATCTAGCTGGTGTGTGATCGCTGCCAACTCAATGCTACACGAATGTAGGGAGAGCGGGTCGCTACAGCTTTTACCCGAATAGTGGTTCGGGATCAAATTTCCACAGGGAGCTTGGAGTGGAGTTGTATTGTCTATTTAGCCTAGAATTGCGTTTGTACTTCTAATTGAACTACTAATATTTTTGGGCTTTTTTATATTTAAAACTATATTTGTAATCTAAGGATTAAAGATAAATTATGCTAAGGAAATATTGCTAGGTTGTAATTAATAAGGAGAAAGGCACTAGGGTCGTGGCATCACCTAGGTGGTTAACTAACGGGTAGAAACTGCTAAGAATAGATTGACATATTTGGGATTTATGTTATAACCATTGCACAATTGTACCCACTCTCACATCTCTCGGTAGAGAGAGCGATTTTGCCCAATTGACTCTCTCGAGACCAATTGGGTAGGCCAATTAGACCAAGCAACTAGGGTTCAAGTAAGGTGATTACTCTCTAGAGATTTAACCCATTAATTGGGACTACCATTTCTCATGGGTCCATCCCAATTCCTTGTTGGGTCAATTTTAGGGTCATAGACCTTCTTTCTCAAGAAGAGTCAAAACCCACTAAGCTAGAATCAATGTTTGCAACCACCAATCCTTAATTAAAGTATAAAATTAACCTAGATAACAAATACCTAATATCAATCTATCATTAGAAAGCAACACCCATCAATTACCCATACTAGGGTTGAGCCACAACCCTAGCTAATGGGTTTAGCTAGAAGAAGAAATAACCATATTAATTAATAACTAAAGGAAAACTACAAGAATCTATGGAGAAATTAATGCTAAAATGACAAATTAGGCTAAAACATTCGTCCTCACGAGTGCAGCTCTGTTCTGTAAATACAACTTGACCTAAAAATGGTAAAATGTTTTATTTATAGTGGGCTAGAAAAATTGGCCAAAATTGCCCCTGCGGGGTCAATGTGGGCCACACAATTATGACTGCGGCCGCACTGGCTGTCTGAATTCCATTTCTATCTTCTCAGAAGTCGCTGGTGTGGACCGCGCAAAGGTGTGGCGCGACCACGAGGAGATCTGGCACGGGCCGCATGAAGATGACCGCGGCCACGTGAATGACCTTTGCCGAAAACTCCATCTTCTCCAAACCTCTTGGCGCGGACCGCATGACACAATAGTGCAGCCGCGTGAGCTGGACACTGCCGCATATTTCCAATCGCGGCCGCGTGGTTACAATCATGATTATGTTCTTCTTCGAAACACCTAGTGCAGCCGCATGCACAATTATGCGGTCCGCACTAGCTCCTTTTTCCACCTCTTAATTGGTATTTGATACTTGAGTAGGTTTCACTCCATTTTGAGCCTATCTTTGACATTTCGTCACTTTGTCGCTCAAACCTGCAATCAAGCACAACCTGTAAGCATTTTGGGACTATTTTGTAGCAAATTATACTCAAAGCATAGGCAAGTAGGGGAATAAAACACGTTAAAATCCTACTTATCAACTCCCCCAAACTTAAACCTTTGCTTGTCCTCAAGCAAACAAAATAAGACCCACCCCTTAAAGGAAACATCCAAGTAATTCCAGCTATCCTAAAGTAACCTCAAAAAGCATCAATTTGGACTAACAATTGCCCTCAATACGAATGCATCATTAACAAATTTAAACTTTGAAACTGTGGATCAATTGTGACACAAGAGAATCAAGAGTTGACACATTTCATCAAGGAACTTCTCTCAATTACTTTGGTCATTGTGGAACCCAAACTCACACATCCTCAACTATCCCCAAGTGAACCTCACCTTTTAGAGTGTTGACACACAGACCGAGGTTGATGGACTTTCACTCATCTCTCTCAGGAAGAAGGTCACAAGTCCGACTCTAAGTACCATATGCTTTCCCCTTATGTAAGTATCCACTAATGTAGGTTCCCTTCAACTCAAAATCATATAGGGCTTTTGTGGAGTCATTGTGAAGGCTTTTAGGTAAGGGTAGCTTATGTTTTTGTTAAAGTGGGTTCAATCTTCCCTTAAGCACTTCTTTTGATTCATTTTGGCACACTTTCTTGACTCATTGGAGTATTCACTTCTTTTTAAGGGGTTAGAGAGACACATTGTCACTCTTTCTTATGCAATTCAAAACATTTCTCCTTTGTTCACTTTTTCTACACCTTTTTCACTATTGTTTCCCTTGAATCCCCTTTTGTTCTTATTCACATTGGTCTTTCTTTTTGTCTTTTCTCTTATTTATTTTTCATTGCTTTCCCTTTTCTTTTGCTTTTGTACCTTTTACCACATTGCCTTTCTGGTCTCTCCTCCAAACTTAGACATTTGCCATTTACTCAAGGGAAGATTTGGGTGCCAAGAGAAGGTATCATTAAGAAAGGGTATAGGCTTGTAGCTTTGGTTCTTGAAAGAATAAGGTTCAAGGCTCAAAAGGGTTAGCTAGGGATCATTTCATTGATAGGTCATGGAATTGTTCAACTTAGCATTTGGATCAAGGAGAGCCTATAATCACTTCTCAAGTCAAATTTCACCTAGGATTTCGCCTCAACAAACATTCAGGGCAAGTTCTAGACCATTGGATCGGGACTTGGACTCAAAATTTGATTCCTCACCACACATGCTAGGGGATTGCTAAAGATATCGAGTCGAGGGCCCACAACGACCTTAGTAACAATTCAAGCGCACAATGGTCCAAAAAGACCACATGATGATTGTTTGGTCAACACAAGAGTCTCAAGGCCACGACTTTCACCATACCCTAAACACAACGTCATGTCTTTGACCATGGGATCAAAGGCAAATGTGTTAGGCCCAAGTGAAGCTTTTCCTAAGGTACCCTTAACTACGAAGTATCAAAAGAAAAACAAATCAAAATCGGACTCAAACCCTTAAGAAGGTTATCACGCCATCTTCATTGGGAAGAGCCACCCGGTTCGCACAACACTCTACCCTTGGAAAGAACCGTGGCATTAAGAAAACCAAGGGCTTATTGAAAATACTAAAAACAAAACAAAAGTCTACAAGCCTATCTACGAAGCTAAAAATGAAAAATAATTCGCGAAAATAGAAAAGCCGAATGAATATGTACAATGGAGGAGTAGAATATACAACAGGGGATGAATATATACATAAAGTAACTTTATATCCAGACCAAGAGATAATAAAAAGTACGAGAAAAGTAGTTAAAATGTAAAGTTATGTACAGACCAACTAGAAAATCAAATAAAAACATAAGAGGAGTATCTAATATATACAATCATCCAAATAGATAAAAAGTAAGGCGCACCCCCACGAATAAGAGCTGGCATTGTCCCCAATGCCAACTACTAAAATAAGCACAAAATATCAGAATAAAGGATATAGAGGGCTCCCTAGGCCTAGTCCGTCTGCATGGGATCCGCTGTGGTCCCCTGATACTCTGTATGGGCAGGAACCTTAAATTGGTTCCTGGCTTGCTGCTGCTCTATTGCTGGGATAGGTTCCTACTGCTGGACCGGCTGAATATCGGGTACATCACCGGAGGGAGTCTCCTGAATCTCTGCCAACTCAGTCACTACACCCTTAGTGTTGGGTAGCTTCCTCTTCTTCCTCGGGGGCCTGGGTGCCTGAGCCTATTGTGGCTCTGGCACTAGTGCTGCTACTGGAGCGGCTGACTCCCTAAATAACAAGTCTAAAGGCAGCTGATCCTCCAATAGCTTGTTCACATCTACTCGAAGCATCTTCACTGACTCCTTGGAAGCCCTTGACTTTCTCATCTTTTTGTGCTCCTTGGCAAGCTCTTTGAGTGCTTTGCCATATGAATCTACCGCCTTAGTCAAGGTTGCCTGAGTCTCCAAAATTTTCTCCTGGTTGTCCAGGAGCTTCTTCAAGGTATCCTCAATAGACTGAGGAATCTTAACAGTGGCTGGTACTGAATGGGCCTCAACTGAAATGGCCAATGTGGACAACTTGGATGTCGCAACTGACATCTAGTTGTTTAAACTGGCCATGATCTTTGCTAACTGCTGGGCTGTCAAAGGGTTGGTCCGGAAAGAGGGGACTGTTGGACCAGCTGAAGAACTAGGACCCGCAGAGGAGGAGGGCACATCATCTCAAACAGAGACAATTGGAATGGAAGGGAGCTTAGTAGAAGGCTCTACAATAGACTCTACCACAACTGGCTCCTCAGACTGGCCAGTGGGGGCAGAGGTGGATACCTTGTGATTTTTGTCCTTTGGGTTGTCTAGCCCCTGAACGCTGAACCATGAGAACAGGGACACCGGGTGCACTGTCACATCATAGGACTTCTTCTTCACCTTCAAGTCCCGAAAATACATAGTAAGAGTGTTGGGGTACGGGTAGTTCCAAATGTTGTCAACCCCCATTACAGTGATCGCGCTGTACATTACATTCCCCACATTGATAGGGAATCCAGCCATGATAGATGGAATCAGCACAGCCCGGGGGAGTGGGATAGTCTGGTTATGGGAAGTGGGGACAAGCCTATTGCATACAAAAGTGAGCCACCCTCCAGCCTTGAAATTCAAATTCTTTCTCAAAATCTTTACCCCCGCTTGTATCCAATCCAGAACAGTGCCCAGATGAGCCAAATACTTCGCCGACCATGGGCGAACCTCCTCCTTCATCTCCAGCTTCTCATTTTATTGGGTCTCGTCTTCATCATCGAGACCCAAATAATCATGGAACGCCTTCCCCGAAAACATTAAATTTTTGTCTCGCACTTTGGTCACAATTGAGTCCTTTTTGGTGTAGGCTACGTTGCAAAAGAACTCCTTGACCATGTGCTCGTTTGCATCAATCAAATCATCATTAAAATGCTCCCACCCAACTCTGGTTTGAAACTCCTCATGTACATTTGGGAGTAATGGCAATAAGTCTCGTGTGATTATGCTCCTCTCCGTGATTAGTTTTCTTTTTGGCCACATTTCTCTGAATTTGTGGAAGGCCACTTGACTAACAAAGCGGTCCTCCCACACTTCCGCTTTTCTTGTTCGTTCTACACCACCAACCTCAGGCACCCCACTACCCGAAGCCTCATTATCACAGTTGTTACCACCTACTGCACTCTCCCCAGATGCTGAAGCTGTGGCGGAGGTGGGTGTATTCGCCGCTACCTGCTACTGAGACATCAGACAACTCATACTGTACAACCTATGGAGCATGGGCTGAAGGTAGAACTGGGACTGAAGGGGCTTGCCTCGAGTCAGCTGTGATGTCCTGAGAAGGAAGGTACTCACTCCTCGACTGCTCATCGTCACTCACAACTTGTTTCCTTATTTTTAGCTATGGTTGGGGAGTGAGTTTGGTTTGTTTAGCTTTTCCTCCTCGGGAGGAGTCACCTCGTCTGGGTTGGCACCTCGTCCTCTTTATTTTACCATTTTCTGCAAGCAAACACGTCTAACTTTGTTAGTTGAAGCACAATCAGTGTATCAATAGATGAAAACCATTGTAGAATAACAACAAGAAAAATTGCAGACATTATCTCAGACTAGGTCACCGCGGACCGCACAATCTGGGCGCGGCCGCATGATCACGATCGCGGGCCACACTGAACGATCAACACAAAGTTAGCTTCTCTGAATCCCACCAATGCAGGCTGCGTGAAAAGGGGGTGCGGCCGCTTGGGGCCAGCGCAAACCACACAAATAGGGACGCGGTCGCACTGGAGATTTCTTAACATTCAAGACCAAGGCCACCACGGAGCGTGTGAGCAAAGGGTACGGCTGCATCAGGGCCATGCAGATCGCGTAAATAAGACCACAGGTCGTGCTGGGTCAAAAGTTAGGAACGAACTAGGGTTTTACACATTTGCCCATTTTGTTCAAGTTTTACATCCTAATGTGTCCCTACTCGATTACCCAGTATTCAGAAACAACAACTAAACTAACAAAAACATTAAACTAAGAAGAAACGGAAGAACAAAGAAGCCAAGACTACTGGGAAATAAAAGAAATTGAAATTAACAACTAATTAATGATCAATGTGAGAACTTGTTTCCAGGATTATGAAGAATCAACTCTTGATGCAAGCACAAAATACAGTCTCACGTGAACAGTAAAATTTTAGGGCTCTGGTATTCGATCTGGCGAAAAGTTTAAACTGAGGTCCTAAGTCTCTATTTATAAAAAATAGTGGGACCCTTTCACTTACCCTCCAGCGCGGCCGCGTAAACCTGACCGCGGACCACGCTAGGTCTTACCGTGTACCTTTGCAGAAAGAAGCCCATGCGGGCCGCATAAAAAAAAAATGCGGCCCCGCGAGACCAACGCGGATCGCGCAATCATGATCGCGGCCGCGTGGTAGGCTTCAGAGACCAATCACCTTCAGCTTATACTGGTGCGGACCGCACAAATCTTATCACGGCCGCACTAGCAATCTTTAGAGACTGTGCATTTTTACACTTTGTTGTGCATGCCAGCGCGAACCGCACTGGTATGTAGCATGGCCGCGTTGGCAACTTCATAGACATGTTATTTTGTACTTTTGTTTTGCACTGCTTCAACATTATCCCTGCAACATCTCATAAAAAATTAGCTCAAAAATTCTAGTCTACAAAGAAAATAAAAGTAATATAAAAAGACATGGGTTGCCTCCCAAGAAGCGCCTGATTTAACGTCGCGGCATGATGAATATTACCATCTCATCATTTCAAATGAAGGAGTGCCACCACGTGGCAGTCATCAAACTTTCCCAAATAATGCTTCACACGATGCCCATTGACCAAAAATACTTCACCATTCTTGTTCTTGAGATCAAGAGAGCACCAAAAGGAGCCACAAATACCACTTCAAAAGGGCCACTCCACTTTGACTTGAGCTTTCCCAGAAAGAACCTCAACCGGGAGTTGAAAAGAAGAACCATATCGCCAACCGTGAATTCCTTTCCCCGAGCATATTTTTCATGAAGGTACTTCATCTTGTCCTTACACAAGGACGATCTAGAGTAGGCATGAAATCTAAACTCATCAAGCTCATTTAATTTCTCAACACGGGGATTGGCTGCAACACCTCATTCCAAGTTTAATTTTCTCAACGCCCACATAGCCTTGTGCTCTAATTCTACCGGAAGGTGGCAAGCCTTACCACACACCAACCGATATGGAGACATACCAATTGGAGTCTTGTAAGTCGTCCGATAAGCCCAAAGAGCATCATCCAATTTCTTCGACCAATCGGTCCTATTAGCATTTATCGTCTTGGACAAAATACTCTTTATTTCCTGATTTGAGACTTCCACTTGACCGCTAGCTTGCGGATGATAAGGGGTGTTCACTTTGTGATTAAATCCATACTTAGCAAGCAATGAGTCAAAATACTTGTTGCAAAAATGGGAACCCCCATCACTAATGATAACACGAGGGGTGCCAAACCTTGTGAAGATACTCCTTTTCAAGAACGCCACAACACTCTGAGCTTCATTATTGAGAAAAGTCACGGCTTCAACCCACTTTGAAACATAGTCCACCGCCACGAGAATATAGGTGTTCCCACAAGATATCACAAACAGGCCCATGAAATCAATGGCCCAAACATAAAAAATATCCACCTCGAAAATTGTATTGAGAGGCATCTCATCCTTCTTTGAAATCCCGCCGGCTCTTTGGCATGCATCACATCTCTTGACCAAGTCACTAGCATCTTTAAACAACGTCGGCCAATATAAGACACAACTCAAAACCTTTGAAGCCGTCCTCACCCCCCATGATGGCCAACATAAAGAAAGTAATGACAAGCCTCCAATATGCCTAATTGTTCACCTTCCGGGACACATCTTCTTATCACACCATCCGTGCAAATTTTAAACAAATACAGATCATCCTAATAAAAATCCAAGCTATCCCACTTGAGTTTCTTCCTTTGGTTTGAAGAGAGCTTACACGGGACATTTTCGATCACAATGAAGTTGGCGATGTCTGCAAACCAAGGCATGTCACACATAGAAACGGAAAGAAGTTGTTCGTCGGGGAATGTATCATTTATCTCAATACCATCACATGGTCTACCCTCTTCCTCCAACCGGGACAAATGGTCCACAACTTGATTCTCGCTTCCCTTCCTATCCACAATCTCTAGGTCAAATTCCTGAAGGAGTAGCACCCACCTCATCAATCTTGCTTTTGAATCCTTCTTTGTCATCAAATACCGGAAGGCTGCATGATCAATGTGTATGATCACCTTTTCCCCCATAAGATAAGGTCAAAACTTCTCCATCGCAAACACAATAGTCAATAGCTATTTTTCTGTCACTGTGTAGTTTCTTTGGGCCTCATTCATCGTTTTGCTAGCCTAATACACAGGATGGAACATCTTGTTGATCCGTTGACCTAGCATCGCACCTACCGCCACATCACTCGCATCGCACATAAGTTCAAAGGGCAAATCCCAATTAGGTGCGGTGATGATAGGAGTTGTGGTCAACTTGTGTTTCAATAGCTCAAAATACTCCATATACTTCTCATCAAAGATAAACTTGACATCCTTCTCCAATAATTTGCAAAGTGGGTTAACAATTTTTAAGAAGTCTTTAATGAATCGCCGGTAGAACCCGCCGTGACCAAGAAAAATCCTTACCCCTTTGACAGAAGTAGGGGGGAGCCTCAAAATAACCTCGATTTTTGCCCTATCAACTTCAATTCCTTGCTTTGAGATTTTGTGACCCAATACAATACCCTCTTCCACCATAAAGTGGTATTTCTCCCAGTTGAGCACAAGGTTGATTTCTTCGCATCTCGCCAATACCCTATCCAAGTTCACCAAACATTCCTCAAATGAATCCCCAACCACGCTAAAATCGTCCATGAAGACCTCTAAGATATCCTCCACCATATCGGTGAAAATTGCCATCATACACTTTGGAAGGTCGCCGGGGCATTACATAGTCCAAATGGCATTCTCGAGAAAGCGAGCGTGCCATAAGGACATGTAAATGTCATCTTCTCTTGATCCTCCGGGGCAATTAGAATTTGATTGTACCCCGAGTAACCATCTAGAAAACAATAAAAGTCCCACCCCGTAAGATGATCGAGCATTTGATCCAAGAATGGTAGTGGGAAATGATCTTTTCTTGTCTCCTTGTTAAGATTTCTATAGTCCATACACACTCTCCAACCCGTAACCGTTCGAGTAGGAATCAACTTATTGTTGGCAGTGGTCACTATTATCACTCCTCCCTTTTTTGGCACACATTGGACCGGAGAGCTCTATGAACTATCTGAGATCGGGTAAACCACACCGGCATCTAACAACTTGATAACCTCTTTCTTTACCACTTCTTGTATCGCCTCATTTAATCTTCTTTGATAATCAAGAGAAGGCCTTGCATCCTCCTCCAAAATAATCTTGTGCATGCAAAATGCGGGGCTTATCCCCCGAATATCGGTCAATGTCCATCAAATCTTCCTTTTGTACTTTTGAAGAACCGCCAAAGTGGCGTCAACCTGCATGTTAGTTAAGAAAGACGAAAGAATAACAAGTAAAGTGAAATTAGGGCCCAATTATTCATACCTGAGGTGAGGAGGAAGTGGTTTCAATTCCAACACTGGCGGCTCCTGACTCAACATCGACCAAAGCCTTCCTCGTAGCTAGGAAAGGTCTTCCAAGAATAATTGGGACTTCAAAGTCCACCTCACAATCTAATATCACGAAGTTGGCCGGCAAGATAAATTTATCAACACGAACAAGGACATCATCAATTATATCCAAAGGTCGCTTCATTGACCGATCCGCCATTTGAAGCCTCATTAAAGTAGGGTGAGGTTGTCCGATTCCCAAAGTCTTGAAGACCGAATATGGCATTAAGTTTATACTTTCCCCCAAATCACAAAGGGATTTTTCAAAGTCGGCGCTTCCAATGGTACATGGGATAGTTAATGCACCGGGGTCCTCAAGTTTTGGGGCCATAGAATGTAGAATTGCACTCAATTGATGAGTTATCTTGATTGTCTCACACTCCATTGACCTCTTTCTCGTAACCAAATCCTTCATAAACTTTATGTACCCCGGAATTTGTTCAAGTGCCTCCACTAATGGCACATTGATAGTTAGACTCTTCATTATCTCAATGAATTTCTTGAATTCGTTGTCACCCTTTTGCTTGGCCAACCGTTGAGGATAAGGCGGAGGAGGCCTAGGCAAGGGTGCCTTGGCTTTGGGTACCACCGGCTCGGACATATCAATCACGTGTTCCCTAGATGGGTTCACGGTCTATTTTGTCTCCTCCTCAACCTCATGAATATCAATCCGCACATCATTGTTCACATTGGGTTCAACTACATCTTCAACCACCAAAGGCATATCATCATCTCGCAACTTATCTTCATCAACCATAACTTGATTTCCTCTTGAGGCATGCACATCACCGCCTTTTCCACTTTGCGTTGTCACCGCCATCATATGATTATTGTTCCCACCCTTAGGGTTTACTACCATATCACTTGGTAGAGCACCCTTTGGGTGAGTATTTAAATATTGAGAAATTTGGCCAAGTTGCACCTCCAAGTTACGGATAGAAGTGTTTTGGGAAGCCAATTGAGCATCGGAGTCTTGGTTGTTCTTCATCATTTTCTCAGCCATAACTTCAATTCTTCCAAAATCATTTCCCGAAGAACTAGACCCTTGAGATTGAAACGGTGGCGGACTATTCGGTTGTTGATACATCAGAGGCCTTTGAAAGCCTTGCCACCAATTACCTTGACCACCATTGTTATTCCACCCACCTTGACCATTGTTGTTGTTCAAATTGTTGTTGTTGTTACCGTTCCAATTCCCTTGATGACCCGAATTATTGTTCCCCTAATTTCCACCTTGGATGTTGTTATTATTCCTGTCACACCTCTTTTTTCCTACACCCGTGAGGGCATAAAGGAGTTTCTCCACTTAAAAGACAATCGAAATGGAATTTATTATTAATATTCAGAGTCGCCACTTGGGATATTTATGGTGTCCCAAGTCACTGGTTTAGAATCCCGAACCAAGGAAATTATGACTCTGTTAACAGTCCGCGAACTAGAAATTTGGGTAAGGAATTATGTTAACCCGGGAGAAAGTGTTAGGTATTCCCGGGTTCCGTGGTTCTAACACGGTCGCTCAACTGTCGTATTTGGCTTATTTACTTGATTTTAGTACTTGTTTTGACCTATATATTTTAACTTTGAACCGCTTTTATTATTATTATTTTCAGAGAATTGCAACGTTATGAAAATGCATCTCGAACCACGTAACATAAATGCACCCGCAGTTTTTGACACATTTTGACTTTGTTGAGATTTGGATTTGGGTCGCATAAATGCGCACCCGAGTTTAGGAATGTAATTTTATTAAAATCGCGCCTAAAGGGACTAACGCGTTATTATCTTTGGGAAAGACCGTGAAATTTGCTAAAGTCCCATCCCGAGGTCTAAGTATTTTAACACAAACATTTATTGAGGGCCCCGTAATTTATATATATTTTATTTGGCGAGGCTCGTCCCGTTGTTATTTAAAAGGCAAACCTAAAGCAATCTATAATTTTCTACTTAACTTGTCTCTAAAATAAAAGCAGTCCTAATTAATTATCATATGTGAGAGGGCCTAGTTCTTATAATTCAATTTCAACCAACCAGGCCCAATAACTGAATGAATAAAATAGGACACCTTTCACAAGTGATTTAACACAAAACATGCTTCATTTAGAATGAGATGAGCGATTTGATCCCATGACAAACCCATAAACGAACAAGTGCTCACTATATAGGAGTTATAGCTAGATGATCACAGATAAAACAATTCATACACAGTCCAGTTAAGCTCATATGAAGGCCTACTGGAATTCCACAACTATTCTAGATACACGAACTACACCTAATTAAACATGTTAACCACAGAAGTCACATTCTTCCAGGAATACATTGAATTTGATTCAAAGGTTCTCAAGATAAAAGCAGTCTAGAGTTTATTAGCATTCGAATTATATTAAGATAATACATTGGATGCCTATTCAACTGTTGATGCAATATAATACAAACAGATAGAATTCCAGGAGCAATTGAGCAAATGTTTCATTTCATTTCCATTTCCAAAAAGCTACAATGACCAGATTCGAACTGTGTACAAGGAAATATAATGAATAGGAAGGGAAGTTAGCAACAGAAGAGCAGTCAGCAGCAGGAATCCATAATAACCAGCCCAGAAATAACGTCAATTGAACCCAGTAAAAGCACGAACACCAAATCAAACAGGAAAACCAATCAAACTAGCTTGACTAACACCACATCTACTTGAAAATGCACCAAATCACTTCAGTAAACCCCAAACTCAACTAAAACTGGAAAATGTGAAATGATTCACTAGAAATCAGAATTAATCTACAGCTTTTCAATGAAATAGTAGGTTTTTTTTTAATTTTGGAAAGTTTTATATTGTTTTTGGTTTTTCTTTAGAAATACTAGATCTAAGACTGAATTTAAAATTCAAAATTTAGCTAGAAATCTGAAGACTAATTTTTGGGGGGAATTTGATGGCTGAAAACTTGTGAATGAAGTAAGGGTCATGCCCTTTTATAGGCACAAATGAGGCCTATAAGATTTTTAGTTTTTCTTTGTTATTCCTTATTCATTTTCAGCCTTGGTCCTTTAATTTTAAACTTGTTACACAAGTAAACCCAATATGTTTTCCTAAGATTCCAAATTAAGCCCACTCTAGAGGATTCTAGAGAATTCAAGTTCAGTTTTAAAAGATCCTCTACCCTTGAATTGCCCCAATCACCCCTGCTTTATTCCTGAAATTACTAACCTACCCCCAACCGTGATTAAACCATGGTCAACTAAAAAAACATGAATTTTAGCTGTAACAATGTAATCACTACCCAAACTCTTATTATTCTATCAATTAACAAACAATAATCAACATAACACTATGCTAACAACTAATACAAACCACCAATCACAATCAACGATACTGAATTAGAGAAAAATCAGTAAGAAACAATTTAATAGGAAATTGAAACAATTATGATAACAGGGCAGAAAACAATTACTAAAATCATGAATTAACCTAGACAATTATTCTAATAGAACAACCATTAGATTAGGATTGAACCAGACTAAAATAAAATCAGAAGCATATAGAAATTTAAACAAACGTAATTAATAGCATGAACCCAAGTAACAAGAAACAAGACTAAAGAAAACAAGAATCATAAAACTGAGAAGGAAAACTCACTAACACGTCTTGACACATATTTTTTTAAAATAAAATTCGACTAGTTTTGGTGATGTTTGACCCTTGCCACTAATGGATTCTTCATGAGGAGGATGAGGAGACCATGGATTACCAATTTGGTAATTTTTAGAGAAATTAAGGTTTTGCCGGAAAACTTCGATTTAATATTCGAACAATTCCGGCGAGATTTGAGGAATATGGCTTGGGTATTTGGGATGAAAGGGTTAAGGCGAGTCTATGATGTTAATTTTGTGGCATTTGGGAATGGTGGCATTTTGGCCGGAAAATTTCGATCGGAGATTCGAACCGAATGGATGGGATTCGAGAAAAAATAAGTTGGGAGTTAGAAAGAGGAGGGGAAGGGGAGCTTGTGGCGAAATTTTAGGGTCGTTTGGAGCTCCGCCGCCGGCGGAGACGATTTCCGGTGGCGGTTCACGACGGCGATACACAGGGTTTGGTTCTGGGTGTGATGAAGGAGATGAGACGGGGGGGAGGGGGTGTGGCTTTCCGACAGATTTATATCAAACATTCCCCAGTTTAGGACCGTTTGATTTACAATCATCGACGGCTTGGATTAGGTGTCTCCGAAATGGGGTCATTTTAGGGATAATGGGGTTGGACCGGGTAGGGGTTAATTGGGCCTGGGCGAGTATTTTGCATTTGGGCTCGGGAAGACCTAAAATACGAGCCCAATTCAGTCTCTAATTAAGGAGCCTCTTTTCATTGACTTTTTTTTTAATTTTTTATTTCTTTTATTTAGTTTTGTATTTTTGTATTTTTTCTGATTTTTTAAAATGCAAAAAATTAAAATAAAGTCCTAATATATTTTAAAGTTAAACTAATTAACTCCTAAAATTATTTAAAAATCTATTTCGTGACGAATTCACAATTAAACAATTAAAAATGCAAAAGTGAACTATTTTTGTTATTTTCTTTATATTTTATTCTAAAAACAAACCAACCACTAATTAATCTTAAAATATGAAATTAAATCCTAAATGCAAATTCCAAACGTATTTTTTTATATATGAACTAAAATGCACAAATAAAATGCAACAATTACCAGAAAATAACACAAAAATTATAAAATAATAAAGAAATTGTTTTGTTGAAATTTTTGGGAATAATTAGCTTAGGTCAAAAATCATGTGCTCACAGCTTCCTCTCTTTGCTCGGGAACACGAAGAGTTTTCGTGCAAAGATAAGTGAGCGGACATGAGAGATTTTTGCCCACTTGAATATTCCGTGTGAAGCATATTTGAAAAGTTGGACCGCGCCCTGCTTCAGAGGTTTCCTACATATCCTGGGCTAAACAGGAATCAGGTCAGTGTAGTTCGGGAGGTTTGGTAGCTGGGACTACCGGGAGATGTGATTTCACTGTTGTTGCTACTGCTACTGCTCGTTGACCTCCTTATTACACCGTGTCAAAATAAGAGAAGCTAGCCTAAGCTATTATCTATGAATTACAAAATGGTCCTGTCTATGTCTTCAAACTTGAACTTGTATTCTTCTGTTGGAATTCTTGCGTTGTTGCCTTGAATTGTGATTGGCAATGTTTTTCCATTCCTCCAACTGATGCTTGACTGCTGAAGTTTGAAATGTGTACCTATATTCTTCAGGCGGTCTCCTGACTGCTGGCGCTTGAAAAGTATTCCCTTATTTTCCAGGTGGGCTTTTGACTGCAATGCTTGAAAAGTATTCCCTTGTTCTCCAGGTGGGCGCCTGATTGCTGAAGCTTGAAAAGTATTCCCTTGTTCTCCAGGTGGGCTCCTGATTGCTGAACTTGAAAAGTATTCCCTTGTTCTCCAGGTGGGCTCCTGATTGCAACAAAATAGACAAACAAAGAAAATTTTCTGCCCCAGTTTGGTGGCTGGGTAGATTTGTAAGTTATTAGCAATGTAGATCACCTAAGCTATTGATGCAATGATGAGAGTAAAACTAAAGAATTGACTGGAATGTACGATCTTGTGAGTAAGACCAAGGACATTTGACTAGCAAATTCATCAGACTAAGTCTTCTATCTTAGGAGACAGATTCATCAGACTAAGCTTTTGATCCTATGAGGGAATTCATCAGACTAGGGTTGTTATCTTAGGAGAAAGATTCATCAGACTAAGACTTGGATCATGTTATCTTAGGAGAAGGTTTCATCAGACTAAGACTTGGATCCTGTTATCTTAGGAGAAGGTTTCATCACACTAAGATTTTGCTCCTAGGAGGGCTTTCATCAGACTAGGGTTTTTATCTTAGGAGAAGGCTCGTCAGACAAGGTCCATTTTGTTATCTTAGGAGAAAGATTCGTCAGACTAAGATTATTATCTCAGGAGAAAGATTTCATCAGACTAAGATTTAGATCCTAGGAGAAGAGTCATCAGACTAGGTCCATTTTTGGTTATCTTAGGAGAAAGTTTCATCAAACTAAGATTTAGATTCTAAGAGAAGAGTCAACAAACTAGGTCTATTTTTGGTTATCTTAGGAGAAAGTTTCATCAGACTAAGATTTAGATCCTAGGAGAAGAGTCATCAGAGTAGGTCCATTTTGGTTATCTTAGGAGAAAGTTTCATCAGACTAAGATTTCGATTCTGGGAGAAGATTCATCAGACTAGGTATTTTGTTATCTTAGGAGAAAGATTCGTCAGGCTAAGATTTTGATCTTGTTATCTTAGGAGAAAGATTCGTCAGACTAAGACTTTGATCCTAGGAGAAGGTTCCCCAGACTAGGTCCATTTTTGGTTATCTTAGGAGAAAGTTTCATCAGACTAAGATTTAGATCCTAGGAGAAGAGTCATCAGACTAGGTCCATTTTGGTTATCTTAGGAGAAAGTTTCATGAGACTAAGATTTCGACTCTGGGAGAAGATTCATCAGACTAGGTCTTTTGTTATCTTAGGAGAAAGATTCATCGGGTTAAGATTTTGATCTTGTTATCTTAGGAGAAAGATTCGTCAGACTAAGACTTTGATCCTAGGAGAAGGTTCCTCAGACTAGGTCCATTTGTTATCTTAGGAGAACGATTCATCAAACTAAGATTTCTATCCTAGGAGAAAGGTCATCAGACTAGGTTTTCTATCTTAGGATAACAATTCATCAGACTAAGATTTTGATCCTAGGAGAAGATTAATCAGACTAGGTTTACTATCTTCGTCGAAAAATTCATCAGACTAAAACTTTGATTTAGAGAAAAATCCATCAGACTAGGCCTTTTATCCTAGGAGGAAAAAATGGGAAAAGCAATGGCAGCATTTTGTGCACACTCACAAGACAGGCAATGGAAAAGATTTGAGAAACTTCCCTTTTGTCGGCTCTCCTCTTATTCCCTTCTCTTTTCTTTATTTTCTTCTCTTTCCTTCCAACTTTCTTGCACTACTTTGTTCCTGTTTCAAAGAAAACCTGTGAGTTTTAAATGTGGTGGTTGGTTTGTGGCCTTGAACTTTGAGGGCGGCCCGACATCCTCCATTTGTTGTATTGCATGAACTGGCATCTCCCCAACCCTTATGTCTTAAATGAATCCCACAGCATGTCTATTGTTCCCCCTCCGTGTATATGATGTTCTTTATTGACTTAACCACTGGTTTCGGCCTTGAGGTCTATTGCTCCTTCACTCACCATGATAACTGATTCCCACTTGGAGACCTTGCTAACCCCTTTTCTTTGTTACCATGCAGTAAATATCTCTGATCCGTTCACCAAACATCCTCTATTTGTTGCTTTGTTCCTGAATTGATACGTGTCACGCCCTTGTATTTCACACAAATCCCCCAGCATGTTGATTGTGGCTAACTCAATATGCCTGATGTTTTCTTCTAATTTGACGCCTTGATGTGTTCACCAGATCCTGTTTTGTTTAATTGGAAAGCTTGGTGGCAGAATTTCAAGTCATTTCTCACTTGTTTTGAACAACCGACCCAGGAAGAGGGAGTAAAATGAGGTGGTAGGAATAGAGTAAAGGGTGATGAAAAGAGATGATTCCTAACAAGAAACCTACAGAGTAGCAACCCATCAGATATGGATACCAACTCTAATGACCATGACATGCATCTGTAGATATTTTGTCAAGAAAATCTAATGTCCAGCTCTTGTTTTACCTTTTCGCCATGAAACTGGGCTTCAATGCTCTGCTTGCTTGATCTGATTCACCATCCTTAGTCAACTTATGGTGCCCGAAGGGTTTTTACCATCAAGCCTCTCTCATTTTGGTTTTTCTCTCAACTCGTCGTCGCCTTATGGTGCCCGTGGAGGTTTTCACCAATAAGACTCTCTCATTTTGATTTCTCTCATCTTTGATTGCCAAGACTCTCTCATTTTCATCATTTTTCTTCTTGTACCGAAGTGTTTGCTTCTTGTACCGGAGTGTGGCCCCTGACATGATTCACCTCTACTCGCTTGACTCGACATTTCTTGAAGACTGATCATAAGGTCTTTCTTTGGACCGTAATGCAGGCTTTTGGATGGGATAAGAAAGAAGGGTATCAAGGCTCAAAACAATTCAACACGGGTTCAAAAATTACAACTTTCGGAATCCGATTTCTCACAACAACCACAACTTCTGCCCCAGTTTCCTTCTTGGGGACTTTTGGATTTTTATTTTAGTGTGACTGAACCTCAAAGAGAGGCTGTCTGCGTATCCTTTCAGAATCAAGTCAAACGTAGTTCATGTCATAGAACTACTTCGTTGTTGCGATCTTTCCTTTCGTCCAATTTTCCTTTTCTTTCTTTTCATTTCTTTTCTTTTCCTTCTCTTTTCTTTTCTTTTCCTTTCTTTTTTATTTTTTCTTTTTTCTTTTTTCTTCTTTTCTTTTTATTTTTCTTTTTCTTTTCTCTTCTTTTCTCTTTTCTTTTCTTTTCATTTCTCTCTCTTTTTTTCCTTTTCTTTTTCTTTTCTTTTGGACTATTTTTCTCTTGTTTCTCTGTTGATTTTCCCTGTTCGAGCTTGTGAGTTTTATTATTGATTCCGAAATAGGGGTATGCAAGAAAATAACCGAGGATCAAATGGGTGACAAAGGATAAAGTATTTGGATGGCAGAATAAAATGCCTTCGTCATTCCAATCTCCAAAACATGCCAAGTACAAACTACATAGTTAAACAAGCTAAGGAAAACACACACAACACCTTTTGATTGATTCACATATTTGCCTTCTGTATTTGTCAATTACCTAGCACCATCAGACAATAATCTCGGTACCACGAACGGTCCCTATAGACTTGGGGCAAACTTGCCTTTGCATTTCAACAGTATTTCTTTATGTTCTATCCGCCCCCAATTTCACTTGATTTGGGCTCGAAGTGATCTCAAAATGCCTTTACTTATTTCCCTCGAATGTCCTTACATCTTCAACATTGTTTCATTGCTTCGTTACTAAAATGACTTTTAAAAACCAGGTTGAGAATTATGCGTGCATGTCATGTCCCTAGAACCAGCATGAAAAGAATTGTAAAAAGAGAAAGGAACTAGATAAAATGACTAGAAATGGCGGGAAACAGAGAATTGCATTAGACTGACGGTGAAAGGGTTTAAACGAGCAAACTAGACTAGGGTTACAACCCTTGAACAAACCTAGACAACAATAAACAAGCTATTACGGCAAAGTGAAAAAATAGAGGGGTTTGAGTCATAAGACAATGTTCGGATTACAACCCTGAAAATAACCTAGACAACAGAAATGACAACAAAATAAACCACCAAAACTCCAAGAGATGGAGCGTCTTCTCAATTACCAAGCACGGCGTCTTAGCCACTGAATTTTATACCAGGATTGCTGGAATTTTCATAAGTCTTCATCACGTTGTTCTGAGAAAACTTCTTCTGGGTTTCTTCTGCCGGTTCACTCTCACGATAAATCATGCCCACCATATACGTCTCATTATGCACAAGAGATGGATTTTGGCTTGTGTTTGTTGCATCTGGACTTTGCACGACAATGTCGCCTGCATCAATAAGCTTCTGAATTGCATTCTACAGATTCCAACATTTCTCTATGTTGTGCCCCAGGGCACCTGAGCAGTATGCACACTTTTGAGAAGGATCGAACTTCTTTGGAGGAGGGTTCGGTGCTTTTATATGAATCGGCTTCAACATGTCCAATGTCCTTAACCGCTGGAACAGACTGGCGTATGATTCTCCCAATGGAGTGAAGGTTTTCTTCTTTCGTAACCTCTCATTCTTAAATGCTGGATTGGGCCGAAAACCTAATCCGCAGTGTTTTTGAGGAGCTGGGTACTAGGAATATGATGGGCGACTTTGGGATTTCTGTGGAGAGAAGTAGCGTCAGGGAGGGTCGTCTAATACACAAGGATAACCATGGGGACGATGTCGAGGCAGGAAGTGTTGATCGGTAAAACTTATCGGATCGTCTTTTCTGTTCCTCTTTTTTCCGACCAAGCTTACTGGTAAGTTCTAAATGGCTTCCGAACAACTCACGATTTTGCCCGACTTGATTCCTTCTTCTACTAGCTCCCTTGTTTTTAACACATCAATGAAAGGCTTTCCTAGGGTCGGTGTCAAATGACTGTAGTAGGTGGGTCCCTGGGCCTGTAGAAAAAGCTTAACCATTTATTCTTCGGTGATCAGGGGACTGACTCGAGCATCTTGCTCCCTCCATCTGAGCCCAAACTCATTAAAGCTTTCCTCCGACCTCTTTTTCATCTTAGATAAAGAGGAGCGGTCTGAGGTAACACTTGATTTGCATTGAAATTATCGGACAAAGTCTTGAGCCATGTCACCCAGTGTAAACCACTTGTCAACATCTTGACGGGTATGCCAGTCCAAAGCTACCCCAGTTAGGATTTTACTAAAATATGCCATCATCACATCATCTTTCTCTCCAACAACCCTCATTGCATTGCAATAGGCCTTCAGGTGGGCCACCGGATCTCCACGCCCAACGTACAAATTTAAATTTGGTACTTTGAACCCTGTGGGCATGCCGCCCTAGCCTTCCACTCTTTGCTTGTCCCTAAAGGAATGTTCTGTGCTTTTCAACTTCCTGGGTACCCCATCTCGCCCTTCTCTTCCCATAACCCTTTCATTTCTAGCATGAAGCTGCTCATCCTGAGAGCTCTTTTTGTATGAATCGAGGACCTTGCGGGCAACCTCTGAGGGGTGATATTAGGCATTGTGAGCTTTGAGTAGGTATTCATTGTTTGGGGT
Source organism: Nicotiana glauca (assembly GCA_026770625.1). Lineage (NCBI taxonomy): Eukaryota > Viridiplantae > Streptophyta > Magnoliopsida > Solanales > Solanaceae > Nicotiana > Nicotiana glauca. The sequence goes on from MU785927.1 coordinate 157,700, forward strand.
AGTGGATATGACATGAGATTAATTTTGGGGAGATGTAACTGGAGGATGAATGATTGAGTTACTAGGGTAGTTGGGACAATTGTGGTAAGCGGGCGTATCTGGGGAATATGAAGGATCATTTGGCATTGTGTTGGGGGTTTGGGTAAGGACAGTATCCGAAAAAAATGGTGGCGGGAGTGGTGCCTTCCCAGTCATCCAGGCTTGATACATGTCTGTCATGTGTTGTCTTAACATCCACACCTCTTCAGCCAACCCGTTCTCCCGTTCAATCAACTGACATCGGGCACCGGTATTAACCAACTCAGTTCTATTATTGTTTGCCATTGCCTTTTATCCTTGTGTTGTAAAGAAGAGTTACCACTTTAAGACCATGAACCAACCACCTTTCAGGAATGACATGACAAAATGAAACCACCACGTTAGCGTTAGGGCATTTAACATATTGGTAATAGCTTTTGATCAGTCGCATGCGTCATCCCGGCCTTTTCCTTATTTCCAATTGCAAACTTTCTCTTCCTCTGTTTTTATTCTTTTTCCTTCTTTATTTTCATCTTTTCACTCTTGCCTTTGTCTTCTCTTGTTCCTATTCTCTCCCTTTCTTGTTTTCCCGCCCTTTTCCTTGCTTTTTGCCTTTTCATTGTTTTCCTCTCTTTTCTTTTCCTTTTTTTTCTTTTTCTTTTGGTTATGGTCGAATCCTATGGAGATTGCCTATGTATCATGACGCCGCATGAATCAGACCAAGCGTAGTTCTAAACAATAAAACCTATTTTGGAACTATCAATTTTTCACCGTAGAACAAACTTTGATTACAATGATTTTAAAACTGACAAACTAAACAAAACTAACAGACTCTGACGAAAAGACGAAATACAGACTCGAAAATCAAACAACCCACATACTCTAATCAAAAGAAATACAAATTCAAAAATAGACTGACAGATTCCTTCCCCTATATGCCAATTTTAACCAAATGGCTATTTTTGCAAACGTGGCCCCTTCTTAATTTCACCTGAATTTTGAGGCCGGGGAGGTTATTTTATGACACTTCACAAACTTGTCCGTTCTTTTACGAGAATAGCCTTTTGGCAACTGAAAGATACTCTAGGATTATTTCGGCAAGAACAGTTGAAGATGTTGTCGAAGCTGGATCGACTTATTTTGACCAAAATCCAAATGGTATTCACTTGACCAACGAATCTTTTTCTTATTTTCAAATTAACATAAAAACCTTGGTTTCTCAAACACGGCCTTTCAGCACCTCGGGACGAAGATTTTAAGGCCGCGTTGGCTCACTGGCCAAAACCTTGAAAACTGACCAAAAGGTGGTTGTTCTTGCAAAAGCAGTCTTCCGGCGTCCCTTTCGGGAATATTCCCCTGATTTATTCATGCCAAAATTTTAAACTTAGACACATTTTTTGGCTATTTTTGCAAAGGGGAGGTTGGACCCGATGAGGGTTGCCTACGTATCTCACATCCGGTGAGAATCAAACCAGCATAGTTCGGGCAGATAAGCTAACTATTTTTTGAAAACGAAATCCTTTTGACAAATACACTATTTCGGAAAGCAGGACTCTTTTTATATTTTCTTTTCAACAAGCTATTCGAAAATAAAACTCTTTTGTTTTCTTTTTTTTTTATTGACAAATAAAACAAACCATTCTTTTTGTAAGAACAAACTTTCCATTTTCCCTTTTCTTTTTCTTTTTTTTTATTTTTCTCAAAAATTCGGCAGAGTTTCAACTTTAGTTTGACATTGGTCATTTTTCTAAAGCAGGTAATTAACTCTTTACACTGCAATTTCTCTCTTTTTTTAATTTTTCCAAATATTCAAGTCGGTCATCATGCGAGTCCGAGACAAATAAATGTACATGCAACACATAAGATGCATCAGGTTCTTTTTCATGTCCGGTTACCTGTCCTAGACGGACCCAACACCTGTGTTGAGTCCCCTAAATCATATGCACGTGATCCAGATAAGCGCGCCTACTAGGGATCCGGCATGGAGTCAAGTTATTCTAAGTTCAAAGCCTGGGTATGTGTTCTAGACTGTGTACTCGAGCAGACAACTCGAGTCGAGGAGGGGGCTACGTACCGGGAACCAAAAGGTCATCCGGCTTAGTAACTTGTCCGGCCTCTTTCTTATTTCAGGGTATGACACTAACAGAATAGGGAGTCTCAACCAGTAAGCACATCCCCAGAGGTGAGAAGAGAAGGATTTCGGCACAGTTTATATACAGTTCAGATAATATCAAAGCGGTAAAGTGTTTAGCATGAAACATGCAGGAAAATCAGATAAATCCAAACATAACAATTATTCTACGCTCGAATTCTTAAACCTTGAACCAAAGTTCTGGGTTTGTATCCCCAGCAGAGTCGCCAGAGCTGTCACACCTCCTTTTTCCTACACCCATGAGGGCATAAAGGAGTTTTTCTATTTAAAGGACAATCAGAACGGGATTTATCATTAATATTCAGAGTTGACACTTGGGAGATTTATGGTGTCCCAAGTCACCGATTTAGAATCCCGAACCGAGGAAATTATGACTCTGTTAACAGTCCGCAAACCAGAAATCTGGGTAAGGAATTCTGTTAACCCGGGAGAAGGTGTTAGGCATTCCCGGGTTCCGTGGTTCTAGCACGGTCGCTCCACTGTCGTATTTGGCTTATTTACTTGATTTTAGTACATGTTTTGACCTATGTTTTTTAACTTTGAACCGCTTTTATTATTATTATTTTAAGAGAATTGCAACGTCATGAAAATGTATCACAAACCACGTCACATAAATGGCACCCGCGGTTTTTGACACATTTCGACTTCATTGAGATTTGGATTTGGGTCGCATAAATACGCACCCGAGTTTAGGAATGTAATTTTATTAAAATCGCGCCTAAAGGGACTAACGCGTTATTATCTTTGGGGAAGACCGTGAAATTTGCTAAACGGCCCATCCCGAGGTCTAAGTATTTTAACACAAACATATATTGACGGCCCCGCAATTTATATATGTTTTATTTGGCGAGGTTCATCCCGTTGTTATTTAAAAGGCAAACCTAAAGCAATCTATAATTTTCTACGTAACTTGTCTCTAAAATAAAAGCAGCCCTAATTAATTATCATATGTGATAGGGCCTAGTTCTTATAATTCAATTTCAATCAACCAGGCCCAATAACTGAATGAATAAAACAAGACACCTTTCACAAGTGATTTAACACAAAATAGGCTTCATTTAGAATGAGATGAGCGATTTGAGCCCATGACAAACCCATAAACGAACAAGTGCTCACTATATAGGAGTTATAGCTAGATGATCACATATTAAAACAATTCAAACACAGTCCAATTAAGCTCATATGAAGGCCTACTGGAATTCCACAACTACTCTAGATACACAAACTACACCTAATTAAACATGTTAACCACAGAAGTCACATTCCTCCAGGAATACGTTTAACTGATTCAAAGGTTCTCAAGCTAAAAGCAGTCTAGAGTTTATCAGCATTCGAATTATATTAAACTAATACATTGGATGCCTATTCAACTGTTGATGCAATATAATACAAACAGATAGAATCCCAGGAGCAATTGAGCAAATGTTTCATTTGATTTCCATTTCCAAAAAGCTACAATGACCAGATTCAAACTGTGTACCTGAAAATATAATGAATAGGAAGGGAAGTTAGCAACAGAAGAGCAGTTAACAGCTGGAATCCGTAATAACCAGCCCAGAAATAACGTCAATTGAACCCAGTAAAAGCACGAACACCAAATCAAACAGGAAAACCAATCAAACTAGCTTGACTAACACCAAATCTACTTGAAAATGCACCAAATCACTTTAGTAAACCCCAAACTCAACTAAAACTGGAAAATGTGAATGATTCACTAGAAATCAAAATCAATCTACAACTTTTCAATGAAACAGTGGATTTTTTTTTAATTTTGGACAGTTTTCTATTTTTTTGGTTTTTCTTTTGAAATACTAGATCTAAGACTAAATTTGAAATTCAAAATTTAGCTAGAAATCTGAAGACTGATTTTTGGGGGGAATTTGATGGCTGAAAACTTGTGAATGAAGTAAGGGTCGTGTCCTTTTATAGGTACAAATGAGGCCTATCAGATTTTCAGTTTTTCTTTGTTAGTCCTTATTCATTTTCAGCCTTGGTCCTTTATTTTTAGATTTATTACACAAGTAAACCCACTATGTTTTCCTAAGATTCCAAATTAAACCCACTCTAGAGGATTCTAGAGGATTCTAGAGAATTCTAGTTCAGTTTTAAAAGATCCTCTACCCTTGAATTGCCCCAATAACCCCTGCTTTATTCCTGAAATCACTAACTTACCCCCAACCCTGATTAAACCATGGTCAACTAATAAAAACATGAATTTTATTTGTAACAATGTAATCACTACCCAAACTCTTATTATTCTATCAATTAACAAACAATAATCAACATAACACTATGCTAACAACTAACATAAACCACCAATCACAATCAATGATATTGAATTAGAGAAAAATCAGTAAGAAACAATTTAATAGGAAATTGAAACAATTATGATAACAGGGCAGAAAACAATTACTAAAATCGTGAATTAACCTAGACATTTATTCTAATAGAACAACGATTAGATTAGGATTGAACCAGACTAAAACAAAATCAAAAGCATATAGAAATTAAAATAAACGTAATTTATAGCATGAACCCAAGTAATAAGAAACAAGACTAAAGAAAACAAGAATAATAAAACTGAGAAGGAAAACTCACTGACACAGATCTACACATTTTTTAATAAAAAAATTCGACCAGTTTTGGTGATGTTTGACCCTTGCCACTGATGGATTCTTCATGAGGAGGATGAGGAGACCATGGATTACCAATTTGGTAATTTTTAGAGAAATAAGGGTTTCGCCGAAAAACTTCGATTTAATATTCGAACAATTCCGGCGAGATTTGAGGAATATGGCTTGGATTTTTGGGATGAGAGGGTTAAGGCGAGTCTATGATGTTAATTTTGTGGCATTTGGGAATGGTGGCATTTTGGCCGGAAAATTTCGATCAGAGATTCGAACCGATTGGATGGGATTCGAGAAAAACTAAGTTGGGAGTTGGAAAGAGGAGGGGTAGGGGAGCTTGTGGCGAAATTTTGGGGTTGTTTGGAGCTCCGCCGCCGGCGGAGACGATTTCCGGCGGCGGTTCACGGCGGCGATACACAGGGTTTGGTTCTGGGTGTGATGAAGGAGATGAGACCGGAGGGGGGTGAGGCTTTTCGACAGATTTATATCAAGCACTCCCTAGTTTAGGACCGTTTGATTAACAATCATCGACGGCTTGGATTAGCTGTCTCCAAAATAGGGTCGTTTTTGGGGTAATGGGGTTGGACCCGGTAAGGGTTAATTGGGCCTGGGCGGGTATCTTTGGGCTCGGGAAGACCTAAAATACGAGCCCAATTCAGTCACTAATTAAGGAGCCTCTTTTCATTGCCTTTTTTTCATTTTTTATTTCTTTTATTTATTTTTGTATTTCATTTTGTATTTTTTATGATTTCATAAAAATGCAAAAAAGTAAAATAAAGTCCTAATATATTTCAAAGTTAAACTAATTAACTCCTAAAATTATTTAAAAATCTATTTCGTGACGAATTCACAATTAAACAATTAAAAATGCAAAAGTGAACTATTCTTGTTATTTTCTTTATATTTTGTTCTAAAAACAAACCAACCACTAATTAATCCTAAAATTGAAATTAAATCCTAAATGAAAATGCCAAATGTTTTTTATTTTTTATTTTTATATGAACTAAAATGCACAAATAAAATGCAACAATTACCAGAAATAATACAAAAATTCACAAAAATTGTAAAATACTAAAGAAATTATTTTGTTTGAATTTTTGGGAATAATTAGCTTAGAGCAAAAATCACGTGCTCACAATTCCAATTACCACCTTGTTGATTGCCCCAATTTCCGTGGGGTCACAATTGTTGGTTCCTTTGATTTCCTCTATTCCCTTGATAGTTGTTGACGTATTGGACTTCCTCACTTTGATCATCATAGCATTCGTTCGAATAACCACCACCATCATCATAGTTATCAAATTTTCCTTGAGGTTGTTGACCTCTTTGCCTCCTTTTCATCATATTCACTCCTTCCATGACATTGACTTGGTGCGGGTTTTGGACTTGTTGTGATTGCGCCTTCGCCAATTGATTCATTGTTGTTGTGAGTTCGGCAATGGCTTGATCGTGATCATGCAACTCCTTATGCAAATGTATGACATTAGGGTCACCTTGAGGAAGGTTTTCCCGGTTTCTCCATGCCGAAGATGTATCGGCCATTTCATCTAAAACATCACAAGCTTCATTGTACGGAAGCTTCATAAAATTTCCTCCAGCCAATTGGTTCACAATACATTGGTTGGTTGTGTTGATGCCCCTATAGAACTTTTGTTGGATCATCACATCATTCATGTCATTGTTAGGGTACTCTTTAACCATAGTTCTAAATCTCTTCCATATCTCGTGCAACGGTTCAGTGGCTCTTGCTTGAAAGTTAGAATGTCATCCCTTAGAGCCGCCATATGACTTGGAGAGAAAAACTTAGCGATAAACTTGTCCACCAATTCATCCCATTTGGTGATAGAATTATTGAGGAGCCTTTCCAACCAATCCAACGCTTTACCCCGAAGAGAGAACGAGAAAAGCCTCAATCTCAAGGCATCCTCGGACACGTTTGTTTGTTTACTCCCCTAGCAAGTATCTACGAATCCCTTCAAGTGCTTGTATGCATTTTGTTCGGAGGCGCCCGTAAAATACCCTCTTTGCTCGAGCAAAGTCAACATAAAATTTGTGATTTGAAACTTCCCCGCCCATATTCGGGGAGGAACAATGGCACTAACATACCCTTGATTTGGCAACACCCTTGGGGCCACTCTTGGCGGTGGCGGAGGAGGGTCTGGGGTTTGCTCATTCGGATTTGCATTGGCATTTCTACCTCTACATGGTAATTGAGGTACCGGAAGATCATCTTGATCAATATCTTCAACCTCCTCCCCCGCCAAAACAATGCCAAGAGGGTCATTTCCGTTGAGAGCCATATGTATCTGATAGATTGACACTAACAAAATTAGTAAACAAGAAGGAAAAAAAGCAAAACACAAAACTAGCTACATAGATAGTCAACACCATAAGCTCCCCGGTAACGGCGCCAAAAAGAGATCGCTGCCAACTTAATGCTATACGAATGTAAGGAGAGCGGGTCACTACAGCTTTTACTCGAATAGTGGTTCGGGATCGAATTTCCACAGGGATCATGGAGTGGATTGTATTATCTGTTTAGCCTAGAATTGCGTTTGTACTTCAAATTGCACTCCTAACATTTTTGGATTTTTTTATATTTAAAACTATATTTATAATCTAAGGATTAAAGCTAAATTATGCTAAGGAAATATTGCTAGGTTGTAATTAATAGGGAGAAAGGCACTAGGGTCACGGAATCACCTAGGTGGTTAACTAACGGGTAGAAACTGCTAAAAATAGATCGAAATATTTGGGATTTATGTTATAACCATTGCACAATTGTACCCACTCTCACACCTCTCGGTAGAGAGAGCGACTTTTCCCAATTGACTCTCTCGAGACCAATTGGGTTGGCCAATTAGACCAAGCAACTAGGGTTCAAGTAGGGTGATTACTCTATCGAGATTTAACCCGTTAATTGGGACTACCATTTCTCATGGGTCCATCCCAATTCCTTGTTGGGTCAATTTTTGGGTCATAGACCCTCTTTCTCAAGAAGAGTCAAAACCCACTAAGCTAGAATCAATGTTTGCAACCACCAATCCTTAATTAAAGCATAAAATTAACCCGGATAACAAATACCCAATATCAATCTATCATTAGAAAGCAACACCCATCAATTACCCACACTAGGGTTGAGCCACAACCCTAGCTATTGGGTTTAGCAAGACATAATTGAAGAAGAAATAGAAGAACAAATAACCATATTAATTAATAACTAAAGGAAAACTACAATAATCTTCGGAGAAATTAATGCTAAAATGCCAAACTAGGCTAAAACTTTCGTCCTCATGAGCACAGCTATGTTCTGCAAATACAACTTGACCTAAAATGGTAAAATGTTCTATTTATAGTGGGCTGGAAAAATTGGATAAAATGGCCCCTGCAGGGTCAGTGCGGGCTACACAATTAAGACCGCGGCCACGCTGGCTGTCTGACTTCCATTTTTATCTTCTCTGAAGTAGCTGGCGCGGACCGCGTAAAGGTGTGGTGCGGTCGTGAGGAGATCTGACGTGGACCGCATGAAGATGACCGCGGCCACGTGGCTGACCTTTGCCCAAAACTCCATCTTCTTTGAACCTTTTGGCACGGACCGCATGACACAATAGTGCGGCCGCGTGAGCTGGACATGGACCGTACATTTCCAACCGCGGCCGTGTGGTTACAACACTGATTATGCTCTTCTCTGAAACTCCTAGTGAGGCCGCATGCACAATTGTGCGGTCCGCACTAGCTCCTTTTTCCACCACTTCATTGGTCTTTGATACTTGAGCAGGTTTTACTCCGTTTTGAGCTGATCTTTGACATTTCGTCACTTTGTCGCTTAAACCTGCAATCAAGCACAACCTGTAAGCATTTTGGGACTATTTTGTAGCAAATTATACTCAAAGCATAGGCAAGTAGGGGCACAAAACACGTTAAAATCCTACTTATCAACTCCCCCAAAATTAAACCTTTGCTTGTCCTCAAGCAAACAAAATAAGATCCACCCCTTAAAGGAAACATCCAAGTAATTCTAGCTATCCTAAAGTAACCTCAACAAGCATCAATTCGAACTAACAATTGCCCTCGGTACGAATGCATCATTAACACATTTTAACTTTGAAACTGTGGATCAAGTGTGACACAAGAGAATTAAGAGTTGACACATTTCATCAAGGAACTATTCTCAATTACTTTGGTCATTGTGGAACCCAAACTCACACATCCTCAAATCTCTCTAAGTGAACCTCACCTTTTATAGTGTTGACACATAGACCGAGGTTGATGGACTTTCACTCATCTCTCTTAGGAAGAAGGTCACAAGTCCGGCTCTATGTACCATATGCTTGCCCCTTATGTAAGTATCCACTAATGTAGGTTCCCTTCAACTCAAGATCATATAGGGCTTTTGTGGAGTCATTGTGACGGCTTTTAGGTAAGGGTAGGTTATGGTTTTGTTCAAGTGGGTTCAATCTTCCCTTAAGCACTTCTTTTGATTCATTTTGGCACACTTTCTTGACTCATTGGAGTAATTACTTATTTTCAAGGGGTTAGAGAGACACATTGTCACTCTTTATTATGCAATTCAAAACATTTCTCCTTTGTCTACTTTTTCCATACCTTTTTCACTATTGTTTTCCTTGAATCCCTTTTTGTTCTTATTCACATTGGTCTTTCTTTTTGTCTTTTCTTTTCTTTATTTTTCATTGCTTTCCTTTTCTTTTGCTTTTCTACCTTTTACCACATTACCTTTCTTGTCTCTCCCCCCAAACTTAGACATTTGCCATTTACTCAAGGGAAGATTTGGGTTCCAAGAGAGCGTATCATTAAGAATAGGTATAGGATTTTATATTTGGTTCTTGAAAGAAAAAGGTTCAAGACTCAAAAGGGTTAGCTAGGTATCATTTCATTGGTAGGTCGTGGAATGGTTCAACTTAGCATTTGGATCAATGAGAGCCTATAATCACTTCTGAAGTCAAATTCCACCAAGGATTTTGCCTCAACAAACATTCAGGGCAAGTTCTAGACCATTGGCTCAGGTCTTGGACTCAAAATTCGATTCCTCACCACACATGCTAGGGGACTGCTAAAGATATCGAGTCGAAGGCCCACAACGACCTTAGTTACGATTCAAGCGCATGGTCCAAAAAGACCACATGATGATTGTTTGGTCAACACAAGAGTCTTAAGGCTACGACTTTCACCATACCCTAAACACAACGTTATGCCTTCGACCATGGGATCAAAGGAAAATGTGTTAGGCCCAAGTGAAGCTTTGCTTGAGATACCCTTAACTACGAAGTATCAAAATCAAAAGAAAAAAAATCATAAACAAAATCAAGACAGCTTTGACCACAACTATTGCATCGCCCTTGACCAAGTTAACTCAGAAGGGTGCTCCGCTTGTATGGTCGGATGAGTGTGAGGAGAGCTTTCATAAGCTCAAGACAGTTTTGACCACAACTCCAATATTAGTTTTGCCATCAGCTTCGGGTTCATATACCGTATATTATGATGTTTTGCGAGTTGGGATTGGCTATGTATTGATGTAGGAGGGTAGAGTTATTGCTTATGCTTCTCGTCAGTTGAAGCCCCATGAGAAGAACTACCATGTTCATGATTTGGAGTTGGCTGCCATAGTTCATGCATTGAAGATTTGGAGGCACTATTTGTATGGCATATCTTGTGAGGTATTCATTGATCATGGTAGTCTTCGGCATTTGTTCAAGCAAAAGGACCTTAATTTGAGGAAATGGAGGTGGCTAGAGTTGCTTAAGGATTATGATATTTCTATTCTGTATCATCGGGGAAAGGCCAATGTAGTGGCCGATGCATTGAGCTAAAAGGCAGTGAGTATGGGGAGCCTGGCGTACATTCCAGTTGAGGAGAGGCCATTTGTAGTTGATGTTCAGGCCTTGGCCAATCGGTTTGTGAGATTAGATATTTCGGAGCCCAGTCGGGTGTTGGCTTGTGTGATTTCTCGGTCTTCTTTATATGACCACATCAGAGAGTGCCAGTATGATGATCCGCATTTGCTTGTCCTTAAGGACAGGGTTCAACATGATGATTCCAGAGACGTGACTATTGGTGATGATGGTATGTTGAGGATGTAGGGACGGATTTGCATGCCCAATGTGGATGGGCTTTGGGAGTTGATATTGGAGGAGGCCCATAGCTCGCGGTATTCTATTCATTCGGGTGCCGTAAAGATGTATCAAAATCTTAGACAGCACTATTGGTGGTGGAGGATGAAGATATATATTGTGGAGTTTGTAGCTCGGTGTCTCAATTGTCAGCAGGTAAAATATGAGCATCAGAGATCGGGTGGCTTGCATCAACATATGGTTATTACTCAGTGGAACTGGGAGAGGATCACTATGGATTTTGTTACCGGACTCCCTCGGACTTTGAAGAAATTTGATACTATTTGGGTGATTGTAGACAGGCTGACCAAGTCTGTGCACTCATTCCTATTTGTACTACTTATTCTTCTGAGCGGCTGGCAGAGATTTATATTTGGGAGATTGTTCGGTTGCATGGTATCCCAGTTTCCATCATATCAGATCGGGGCACTCAGTTTACCTATCAGTTTTGGCAGACTGTTCAGCGAGAGTTGGGTACTCAGGTATAGTTGAGCATAGCCTTTCACCCTCAGACAGACGGGCAGTCCCAGTGTACCATTCAGATACTAGAGGATATGTTATGCGCCTGTGTTATGGACTTCGTAGGGTCATGGGAGCGGTTTCTACCACTTGTAGAGTTTGCCTACAACAACAGCTACCAGTCGAGCATTCAGATGGATCCATATAAGGCCATATATGGGAGGCGGTGTAGATCTCCAATTGGTTGGTTCAAGCCCGGTAAGGCTAGGCTATTGGGGACAGATTTGGTCCAGGATGTATTAGAGAAGGTGAAGGTGATTTAGGAGAGACTCCGTACTGCGCAGTCGTGACAAAATAATTATGCGAACAGGAAGGTTAGAGATGTATCCTACATGGTTGGTGAGAAGGTCCTGTTGAAGGTTTCACCCACAAAGGGTGTTATGAGATTCAGAAAGAATGGGAAGTTGAGTCCGCGGTTCATTGGGCCTTTTGAGGTAATTCATAGGATTGGGGAGGTAGCTTATGAGCTTGCCTTGCCACCCAGCCTGTCGAGCGTGCATCTAGTTTTTCATGTTTCTATGCTCCGGAAATATATTGGAGACCCGTCCCATGTTCTAGATTTCAGTACAGTTCAGTTGGAGGATGATTTGACTTATGATATAGAGCCAGCAGCCATTTTGGATCGTCGGGTTCGAAAGTTGAGGTCAAAAGATGTTGCTTCGGTGAAGGTGCGTGGAGAGGTCGGCCCGTGGAGGAGGCTACCTAGGAGACTGAGCGGGAAATGCGGAGCAGATACCCTCACCTATTTGAGGCTTGAGGTATATTTCTTGACTCGCTCGAGGACGAGCGTTTGTTTAAGTTGGGGAGGATGTGACAACCCGACTCGTCGTCTCATGAGTTACCGCTCCATTTCCTTTATTTTCTATTTCTTTATGCTTCATTATTAATTTCTTGCATGATCAAGTTGGTTTGGATTGATTTTAGAAGGAAATGAGACACTTAGTCTCTTTAAGGAAGGCTTAGTTTGAAAAATTCAACCGGATGTTGACTTATGTGTTAGAGGGCTTGGATATGAATTTCGATGATTCGGTTAGCTTCGAGGGATAATTTTTGACTTAGGAGTGTGATCGGAAGTGATTTTGGAGGTCCGGTGTAGAATTAGGCTTGAATTGGCGAAGCTAGTATTTTGGCAATTTCCGGTTGATAGGTGAGATTTTGATCCGAGGGTCGGAATGGGATTCTTAGAGTTGCTGTACCTTCTTCATGTGATTTGGGATGTGTGTGCAAAATTTCAGGTAATTCGGAGGTGGATTGGTTGCATTTTTTATAAAATGCGTGTTTCGGGAGTTTTAGAAGAACTTAGGCTTGAATCCGATGTAATTTGATGGTTTTGGTGTTGTTTGAGGTATTTTGATGATTGGAACAAGTTTTAATGAGGTTTTAGGAGGTTTATTGCTTTTGGTTGAGGATCCGGGGGCGTCGGGGTGATTTCGGATGGCTAAACGGGAAGTTTTGGACTTTGAGATATTGCAGAAATTGCAGCAGTTGTGCAGGGGTATTTTGGTCTTCGTAATCGCGAGCCTAGGGCTGCGATCGTATAGAAAGATTTTGGCAGGCCTGAGTTTTGTTCTACACGTTCGCAATAGAGGTTCCGCGATCCCGGAAGGTAAGTTTTTGGTGCATCGCGTTCGCAGTGGGGTGTATGTGTTCGCATAGTTCTGGCAAGGCATTCATCGAGTTCACATGAGATAGGTCGCGTTCGCATGAGATAGGTCGCGTTCGCATAGGCCAATTTGGAAGTCTTAAAATATTTCTCTTCGCGATCGCGAGCCTGGGGCCGCGATCGCATTGAAGAAAATCGGAGCTGGGCAGAATAGTTTTTAAATATTTCCTCCGGAAGCTAGGTCATATTTTCCTCGATTGTTGGGCATTTTAAGAGCTATTTGGGAGAAATTGAAGAGGGTATCGAAGAGTATTGATTGGAGGTAAGTCCTATGAACTAAAAACGTGATTATTATGTGAAATCAACCTAGAAATTCATGGAAATTTAGTTAAAGAAGGAAGAACAAGGGCTTGGGATTTTGAGATCTTAAATTGAGATTTTAGGGGTCAATTGGACTCCGATTTTGGTATTCTTTATATGCATAAACTCGTGGCGAGATAAGGAACCCGTTGGTGTAAAAACTTTTGAGTTTCAAGAAGTGGTCTCGGGGCTCAAGTTTTGCTAATTTCGGAATTTTTGATATTTTTCGATTGTTTTCGCTTGGGATTTGTTCCCTTAGCCTATTGTAACATATTCGTTGTGTTTTTGGTCAGATTCGACGTGCGAGGAGGCCAATTTGAGAGGCAAAGGCATAGCGAGCTAGAGTTTTGGCCGGCTTGAGGTGAGTAATAGATGTCAATGATGTCCTGAGAGTTTGAAACCCCGGATTTGCACATTATAGTGCTATATTGAGGTGACTTGCATGCCGGATAGCGAGCGTGGGGTAGAGCACCATTGGGGATTGTGACTTGGTCCGTCCCGATTGATGAATTTACTACGTATTTTACTGAAATTTACTTGTTATCATCATATTTGGGCTTCGTGCCAACTGTTTGAACCCTTCGTAGATTGCTACTACTGGTTTCTCACCATTTTAATACATTATTTGAACTCAGTCCTACTATTTAATACAGTTTTACAAATTCAACCATTTTTACCCAGATTTGAAAAATTAAATGATATTTCTAATGATGTTTTGGCTGAGAATTGTTATATTATTGTGGCCCGAGGGGCTTATGTGATTTCTGGACTGAGTATGGGATCGGGCTGCGCGCCGCAACAGTATTATATTGATATTGATATGAGGCCGAGGGCCTAGTTGATGCCACGAGATGGCTTGATATTTCGCTTGGGCCGTAAGGGGCCCCTCCCGGAGTCTGCAAACCCCCAGTAAGCGCCGTCGATGATAAATAAATGGATCAGGTTGCACGCCGCAGCGGATACTAGAGGGTACCATATTATGTGCTGATTATCTTTCTATATATGTCGCTTAATAGCTTATTTGCCGTAGCATTTCTACATTTTGTTTTCATTGTTTTATTAATTCCATTCTACTTGATTTAACTGCCGCAGTATAGATTACTTTGTGTTTTTCCATGGTTTCTTATTCTCAGTCTTTATTTATGTTTATTACTCACTAGGTCGGAGTACTCACATTACTCCCTGGACCTTGCGTGCAGATCCATGTGCATCTGAGGCTGAGTGGGGATCTTTTCTGCTGAGCAACACATATCCGGGAGTATCAAGGTAGCTGCAATGGCGTCCGCAACCCTGATCTCTCCCTTCTATCTTTTACTTTATTTCTTTTTCTCTAGACTACTATGCATTAGGTTGATAAACCTGTATTAGAGGCTCAGACTTGTGACACCGGATCCTTATGGGCTATGTAGTAGGTTTTTATTTGATATTCCATTTGTTAAACTCTTATTTCAGACTTCTAGTATTATGACATGGTTATTTATATATGTTAATTAATAATGAATTATATAAGGAATTGGGTTAAAGTTGTTAATTGGTCGGGCTTGCCTAGCATTGTGTTGGTCGCCATCACGATCGGAGTTGGGATCGTGACAAAAACATTAAATTAATGTAAACAAATCTAAACAAATTTGGACAAACGAAAACAAGTTTATTACTATTTTTAACAAGACTAAGGTTAGGTTTCATACACAACACTTCTGGTTTTCTCATACTTGCCTTACTCCATGCTTTTCCCTTCTTCTTTTCAGTTGGAAAATGTTATTTTAGTTTTTGTTACTGCTGCAATCCATTAGGGCTGAAAGTACAAATGATGGCCTTTCCTAAGCAAGTAGAATTTCAGGCAAACTGAAGTTAAATACACGTGACTGTCATTTTTTCCTATTCTATTTGAAATTTTAAGAATAACATAAAAGGTCCAAAAATATTCTTGAACTATTCCAAATAGCTCAAAAATATCCTTCGTTTATTTTTTGTGCCAGAAATATCCCTACCGTCTATGTTTTGGCCCAAAAATGTCCCTCAGCCGTTAGTTTTGACATTAAAATTGGCATGGCAGTCCAACTCTGTTAGAATTGCTTACATGGTCGTCCACCTAAGCAATCCATATGTGCAAATTATTTTTTTGAAAATTTTATTTTTCTAAAAATTTTTAATAAAATATAAAATCAACATTTATTTTGAAAAAAGTAAAAAAAAAATCGAAAAAAATATTTATTTTGGATTTTTTAAATTAAAATACAAAATCAACACGTATTCCAAAAAAAGAAAAAAATTTACGAAAAAATTATTCTTGATTGGGGTTTATGATTTGATTAAAAAAAACTTCATTATTCTCTTTTTTTAATTTCGGAGTTATGCCTTTAAATGCTTTTGAATCCAATAATTGCGTAGTTATGTCTTGGAACATTATCCCTATATAATTTCAACCCCATTCTTTAGCTCCAAAAAAAAAAATAATAACACGCAACGTTTACAAGAAAGAATTAAAACTTTATTTGTACAACAACAAAGACGTCAGTTTCTTAATCCTAAACAAGTTTGGGTCGGTTATATGAATTCTCGATATCTATTATCATAAATTCAAAAAAGTGAACAATGGAGTTTTTTAATCAAATCATAAACCCCAATCAAGAATAATTTTTTCGTAAATTTTTTACTTTTTTCGGAATAAGTGTTGATTTTGTATTTTAATTAAAAATTTCCAAAATAAATTATTTTTTTCAAATTTTTTTATTTTTTTCAGAATAAATGTTGATTTTGTATTTTATTAAAAATTTCTGGAAAAAAAAAATTCACATATGGTTTGCTTAGGTGTACGACCATATAAGCAATTCTAATTTAGTTGGATTGTCATGTCAGCTTTAATGGCAAAACTAATAGGTTAGGGATATTTTTGGGCTAAAACGTAGACGGCAGGGATATTTTTGTTACCAAAAATAAACGGAAGATATTTTTGAGTTATTTCGAATAGTTTAGGGATATTTTTAAACATTTTCAGTAAGTATAAAAATACTATTTTTGATAGATGGAGAAGTGTTGATAAGCAAGAAATAAGGAACTCTATAGCCATGAAAGAATCTTCCAACTATTTAACTGTGCTTTTTTCGTACACTGTCTCTGATTCTCAATTACTAAAAGAAAACTTGGGAAAATGTGCTCGTACACTATGTTGATTTATAGGGTTAATTTTATTAATGCTCACTAAATTATATTTCAATTTTACTGAAGTTACTCTACTATTTTTTGTCACTTAAAAGTAACTAAACTTTCACATTGTCACACAAAAGTCATTTTAGCTCAAACCCCTACCATAAATATGACATGGCATAAAATTTAATGAGAAAAATCCAAAAAAAAATGCCACATAAGCTTAAATGGATCATACCCACTTTAGATCAATTTCTTCCTTAATGTGATTTGACTCATAACACAAACGCTTTCAATAAAAAATATTAAATTTTACATTAGTTTAAAATGATTATCCTATACTACAAATTTATTGCCTTTTCTGTTACATAATGCTCATTTATAATTATTCAATACTAAAAAATACTTAGCTTGTTTGTATGCCCTATCTGAACCGTTTTATAACTCTACTGAAGTTAAAATAGTACTGTACCCAACTCACATAACATATTTATAATTTTCTAATGGAATTAAAATAGTATTGGATTTATCTTACATAACATATTAATGTATCATAAGCATACGAGAATAATAATAATAATGCTAATAAGAGTCGATTCTCACAGTGAACATGCAATTATATACATACAATTTATTGCAATTGTTTAGACAAAAAAATATTGTATTTGTACGATAAAAATCCTACAAAAAATCACAGGACCTAATTTTATTAGGGGTGTGTGTGTTTTTTCCCTATTAAAACCCATTTGGTAGGTGGGTAATCCATTTAAGCTTATGTGGCATTTATTTTTAGATTTTTCTCATTAAGTTTATGTCATGGCATATTTATGGTAGCGGTTTGAGCCAAAATGACTTTTAAGTGACAATGTAAAAGGTTTAGTTACTTTTAAGTGACAAAAAATAATTGAGTGACTTTAGTGAAATTGAAACATAGTTGAGTGACCATCAGTGAAATTAACCCTTGATTTTTTCCACTGTTGCTCATGGGACTATAAAAAAAAATTATTTTAGGGATCGTTTGGTCCACACAAAAATTTATCCAAATTATACTAGAGCATTATAACACAAAAATTTTAATAATAACATGATTATTTAGTAAATATAATTTTTTTGTAATAGATGTTTAATTTCATTAAAATATCAACGTATAACTTAAACGTGGTTAGTTAGTAATGATAAACTTGAAAATCTTTTAACTCAAATTTTTACCTTCACTTTTTAAGGTTTCCTTGAAACATGTGATCATTTGCAATAACTATATTACTTTCTCTGGCTATGTGAGTGCCTGAGCTTCATTTATATTTTTCGGTTTAATTAGTAAGCAAATAACTTCCTGCTATGTTCCAACACTAGGATTTGTATTATAAAAATATTCAAACGACAAAGGAAATTCACAATAATTGCTATGAAGTTCTCTACCTGTTTTGAATATGAAAAAGTTAAAATGCTTGTCCTTGTCCTGTTACTCTTTTTTTTTTTGGGCCTCCAATCATTTGGGGATGAATCGTAAAATTCAATGAAGAAATGCACATTCCATTTATTTGCTTAAATATAAAATTTATAAGCCCCAAAATGAAGATATAAGAGATTGCTTCGTTAAATTATTCTTATATTAATGCTAACTATATGTGTCAAAATCATAAATGGTACTTTCTAAACGGAAGATAGAATTGCCGGAGAACCTATGTACACATGTTTTAAATAAATATATACAAGTTCACCAAAAAATTTCATACTATTTATGCTATCTTTGACATGTAAAATGGGATGACTACTTTGTGCAATTTTTTACTTCTTTTTTTATGCCGGTTGGAGCTTCTGCAAAGGCTTTTGATTATGATTTGGTTATTATTTAAGCTGGTGTACTTCTAATTAACTTTTACTTTTTCTTTATTTTATTTTTCGGAAGAATTTATCATGCATGTTTGTCCAAGACAAAAGCACAGTTTTGTTTATGCATATGTAACATAGTTTAAATTGAAAGCAAAAGGTTCAGTTGAATTCACACTATTCCCTATGCTTGCAAATCAATAAAATAATTAATTCAATAATCGATTCTCTTAAAACTAAATCCAAACATTGATCAAAAGAAAAAAAATTATAACTTTTTTTACTTGTATAATCTGAACCGTGTCGGTAGAGAAGAACAAGGAGAAGTTAGCATTTGCCACTGGAGAGACAGAGAAAAGATGTGATGTGTTCGGTGGGAGATGGGTTTGGAACTAGAATCCGTCTTTGTATGAAGAATCATAATGTCCGTACATAACGTCACAGTCGACTTGCCAAGAACATGGCAAGCTAGATAAAGACTATGAGCATTGGAAATGGCAACCTCACAGTTGCTCTGTCGTGAGTATATTTACAAATTCAAAAAGTCTTTATTTTTTCTTGATAACACTTAATATACTATAAATACATATGACAGCAAAATATAAAGAGCAAAGACATATAATTTCAGGCTGCACCTTTTTCCAATAAGAAGTTTACACAAATATTATACCAAGGACAGTGGAGAGAAACAAAGCATTCGTAGATTTTTCAGAACAGAACAGTAAAAAAAAACTACATTGGAGCTCAAATGAGGCAAAATCATAACAATCAGCCATTCTATTCTATTGGCACAACATAAGCCAAAGATTGTTGACCAAAAAGACTTAACTCAGTTTGTCATCAATTGATCACCTGCTATTTAGATATACTTAATAAGAACAATAAGCTTCATACATATTGTACTCTGCATAATTGTCAAAACGATGAAGAGGAATGTAAATTAGAGTCAAATAACGTGAAAGCATAACAACCAGCTTTGCCGTTGGTGCAACAAAGCATTAGTAGAGTTTTGCTAGTGTTGAGATCTATTGATCAGTGACTGCTTATTAGTGGAAGAAACATAAAAGTCGATGTTTTTAAATGCAATTCTTAGTATGATATCTTTATTTTTGGTAAGAGAAGTTTTATGCCCTCCTTGACGTTAAGATCCCTTAAAACGTAAGCGTTGTTGTGGCTGGCCACTATTAGTGAAACAGCTGAATCGAGCTTCTAAATTACCAGCCATATTTTAATAAATACCCTATTCATTCTTTGCCAGATTACTCATTTATGTTAGAAAAGGAGATATCAAGTCAAGGTTCCAGGAATCAAATCCATCTATATAAAAAGGCATCATAAGAAACTAACGTATTCACTTTCCTCACCATGAAAAATAATAAATTATTCAAATATTGCCTGCTGTCACATATCATATTGCATAGTCTTTCCAAAAGATTCTTTATATTCTCTCATATGAGTGGAATAACAGTAAATGGTGTTAGCAGTGAATGAAACTATATCAGGTTTAATTAAGAACTGAGATACTGTAGCAAATGATATGAATCCGTTAATTAAGTAGCCTATAATTCTCATATGGAGCGTGTGAGAAGACCTTTGAGGTTGAAACTTAACATCTGATCTTGGTTTGAACTTTCGAAATTATCTTATTAGTAGCTGATAAAAGTACATAGAAAGATTTACTTCTTCTGTTAGAATTGGGGCATAAGCATCAGAAGTTCTATAGATATAGCACCATACAGTAGTAAATACTGACTAAATCCGCCTAATTTGAAGTAATTTTTCTCTTGAACACTTTGCTTATATACATGCTCTGATTGTTAACATACTACTCAAGATTCCTACAGTTAGATAATATATCTTTCTGCCTAAGAGCTTCTTATTGCATGAAGCTGATTTGCTTATTAATTTTATTACATAAAGTGAGCATAAAGATTGCACCAAAAATTACGAGCAAACTCTGTTGTTTTACATTATAGGAAGCTCAAAAATTCTAAAAGGTTCCTTTTCTTTATTAGAAAACTTAGTTGTTTCTAGCTTTTTCCAAAAAAAAAAAAAAAAAAAAAATATATATATATATATATATATATATATATATATATATATATATATATATAT